>JAVXUL010097905.1:0-20606 GCA_035590515.1 Trichilia minutiflora | reverse complement strand
AAATAACCAAAATAAATAACTAACAAATTAAAGAGAACTAAAAATATAAATAAGAAAAACTATGTACAGAAAACTTACCGATATCGCGTCATTACTGATAAATTGGATCCACAAGAGAAATTTCTTCCACTGCAGAATCCATTCTTTCAATTATAAGCTTGAGACACTGACCATTTATTATAAAAACTTTTCCATCCCATGAGTCTTCAATTTCAATATCACCATAAGGAAAAACTCTCCTAACCATAAAAGAACCTGTCCACCTTGACCTGAGCTTACCTGGATGCTTATGAAGTTTTGAATCATATAAGTACACTTTATCATTAGGATTAAATGTTTTCCTAAGAATGGATTTATCATGGAACATTTTCATTCTAGCCTTGTAAATCCTAGCGTTCTCATATACGTCATTTCTCAACTCCTCTAACTTAGTCAATTGGAATTTTCTATGTCTAACCTTCTCTCATAAATCAAAATTAAAATGTTTGAAGGCCCAAAATGCTCTATGTTCTAACTCTACAGGCAGATGACAGGCTTTTCCAAAAACAAGTTTATAAGGGGATATACCTAAGGGAGTTTTAAAACCTATACGATAAGCCCAAAGTGCATCACTTAGTCTTAGAGACCAATCTTTGCGATCTAGATTCACTGTTTTTTGTAAAATTTGTTTCAATTCCCTATTGGCCAATTCTACCTACCCACTGGTTTGAGGATGATAAGCTGTGGAAATTTTATGTGCTACCCCATATTTTTTCATCAAAGACTCAAAAGAACGGTTGCAAAAGTGTGTGCCTCGATCGCTAATGATAACTCATGGTATCCCAAACCTAGATAACACATTTTCTTTCAAAAATCTAATCACCGTCTTTTTATCATTAGTTCTATAAGCTATGGCTTCTACCCATTTAAACACATAATCTACTACAACAATGATATATTGATAACCAAAAGAAGGAGGAAAGGGTCCTATAAAGTCAATACCCCAACAATCAAAAATCTCAATGACTAAAATAGGGTTCAATGGCATCATGTTACGACAGGATAAGGCTCCTAACTTTTGACACCTATCACAAGATCTGTAATAATTATTAACATCATGGAACAAAGTGGGTCAATAAAATCCGCAATGCAAAATCTTTGCAGCAATTTTCTTAATAGAAAAGTGACCTCCACAAGCTTGTGTGTGACAAAAATTTAAGACACTAGGGATTTCATCATTTAGAACACAACGTCTCAAAGTTTGATTAGAGCAGTATTTAAACAAGTATGGATCATCCCAATAAAATTTACGTACCTTAAACAAGAATTTTCTTCTATCTTGGGCTCCCGAATCACTAGGAATCTCACCTGTAGCCAAATAATTAACAATGTGAGCAAACCATGGTAATGAAATAGTAGATAACAATTGCTCGTCTGAAAAATCATCTCTAATTAGCATTGGCTCAGTGGCTCTCAAAAGTTAATCTAGAGAGGTGGTCAGCTACTACATTCTCCACTTTCTTCTTGTCCTTTATGGTTATGTCAAATTCCTGCAAAAGTAAAATCCATCATATCAATCGTGCCTTAGCATCCTTATTGGTAAAAAGGTACTTAAGGGCTATATGATCAATAAATATAGTAATCGATGAACCAATCAAATAAGCACGGAATTTATCTAAAGCAAAAACTACGGCTAACAACTTTTTCTCTGTGATAGAGTAATTTATTTGAGCACTATTTAGAGTCCGACTAGTATAGTAAATCACAAATGGTTTTCCCTATCTTCTCTGTCCAAGAACAGCACCTATAGTATAATCACTCGCATCACACATAATCTCAAATGGTAATGTCCAATCAGGCAGCTGCATGAGAGGTGCAGAAGTGAGTTTGAAAATCAACAACTGAAAAGCTTTTTGACACGCTGGAGTCTACGAACTCGTACAACGGTGTCACGCTTATCAGGTACATACTAACATTCCTCGATAATTCCCAGAAAACCTGACCACCCTATTGAGTCCTTGACCATTTGCATAATGGGGGATGGACTTGATAGGGCTCTTTCTAACTACTAGAGCTCAAGCAAAGTACGCTATTATGGTCATCGACTACTTCTCCAAGTGGGCAGAAGTGAAACCATTGTTTAAAATCACTGAGAAGATCACCATCGCCTTCATCTGAAAGAATATCTTCTATCAATATGGCATTCCCAACATCTTAATTGCAAATAATGGGAAGCAATTCGATAACAAAGGATTGAAGGAATTCTGTCGTAACTGGAATATTGATCTAAGGTTCGCATCCCCAACTCATCCGAAGGCCAATGGTCAAGTCAAGGCAGTTAACAAAATCATCAAAAAGCTGCTCAAGAAGAAGCTGGGTGAAAGAAAGGAAGCCTGGATAGATGAACTCCCAAAAGTTCTATGGGCTTACAGAACCACAGCGAAGGTGGCCACGGGGGAGACCTCGTACTTCTTAACTTACAGATTCAAAGCAGTAATTCCAGTCGAAATAGATATTCTGTCTTTTCACACTTCCCACTTCAATGAAGAAGGAAATCAACAAGTTATGCGTCTTGGACTTGACTTGCGAGAGGAGGTCAGAGACCCCGCCTTAATCAGAATAGCTGCCTACCAACAAAAAGTATCTCGGTACTACAATCAAAAAGTCCGACCTTGCTCCTTCAAGAAAGATGATCTTGTCCTTAGGAGGATCACCCTGAATTCTCAAATAGCATCGAAAGGATCCTTGGACACTAACTGGGAAGGACCATATCAAGTAGTCAGAGCAGTCAAGCCAGGAATATACAAACTGGTCCGACTCGATGGCAGCATCCTGAGTAAAGTCTAGTATGTGAAGATACTAAAGAAATATTACCCTTGAGGGAACTCTCCCTCAGGTTGGACGATTTGTAAGTCGTAACATTTCTTATACCATTCTTTCCTATAAATAAAGAATAAAATGTTCGAGACTTCTTTTAGCATCTCCTAAAATTTTTCTGCCTTAATATTTATCTTAGTGTTAAGGTTAGCCAAGAGCCCAAAAATCCCTGACCACTTCGTTATTTTTTAAAATCTTATTTGTCCCAGGTGTCGTAAGCCCTTAAATTTGAATCAGGCATCCTTGCATCTAAGACATTGTTCGTGTTAAGGCATGGTAAACCCTGGTCAGGTTAGGGCAGGTCTTCTAAGGTTAAGGTTAGCTGTAAACTCTAAAATCCCTTAACACTTAATTATTTTTAAAATCTTGTCTGTCTCAAGTGTCGTAAGCCTTTAAATTTGAATCAGGCATCCTATGCGTCTAAGATCTAGTTCGTGTTAAGGCGTGGTAAACCCTAACCGGGCTAGGTTATTTAAAATCCTCTCTGTCCCAAGAACCTAAGCCCTTAAACCCAGATCAGGCATACTATACATCTAATACCTAGTTCGTGTTAAGGCATGGAACACCCTGGTCGGGCTAGGTCCATTAAAATTCTATCCATCTCAGGTACCGTCAGCCTTTAAACCCTGATCAGGTATCCTTGCGTCTAAGACCTGGTTTGGGTTAAGGCGTTGTAAACCCTAGCCGGATCAGTTCCTCTAAGATTAAGGTTGGCTATGAACCCTAAAATTCCTTAATACTTAGTTATTTTAAAATCATATCTATCCTAGGTGCCGTAAGCCCTTAAACCCAGATCAGGCATCCTTGCGTCTAAGATCTGGTTTGTGTTAAGGTGTGGTAAACCCTGACTGCACCAGGTCCTCTAAGGTTAAGGTTGGCCATGAGCCCTAAAATCCCTTAACATTTAGTCATTTTTAGAAACTCTATTCGTCCCAGGTACCATAAGTCCTTGGTTGTATCAGGTATCTTTGATGATTAAGTCCTGGTCGAGTGAGACGTGATAAATCTTGGTCGAATTTGATCCCAAGACTTGAAGATCTGTGAAGACCCCCAACCCCAGTTAGTTTATTTCCTAAATTTGGGGTGAAATCAATTATGAAGCTCACACCCAAGTGGACTCCTGACCCCGATGAGTTCATAGCCATTCCCATAAAATGGTTAGTGATTACATTCAGCTGATTTATTTTCAAGTTAAAAGTCGGAATCTTTACTTAGAACATAAATTAGGTAGGAGAGGGAAAAGATTTGCAAAGGAATAAAATGAGGAAAAAGTTCATCTTTTAATTCTCAAGAGAAATAGTACATGTGTTATGTATATGATTATATACATAAACAAAGAATTACAATGGGGTTAAACTTTACAAAGTTTACGGGAATTCTTCTAAATCCTAATGAATATACTGGAGAGTCCCTCTTTGTCACTTAGAAAGTTTCACCACCTAGTCTTCGACTCGGGGTGCGGTAAGGACGTCTCCATCTGTTTGGTCTTGGGTGGGGGCAGGGCCATCTTCTTTTATTTTTTTCTGGGAAAGGGGCGCCTCTCTTGCTTCATCAACTGACACCTAAGGAGATCGCAGGTCAGTACCCTTAGTGGCTACTTCCGAAAGGCCTTTCATTATAGAGACAAGGCAATCTTCATCCGTTGGCCCTCCTTCATCAGCAACCATGATAGTTTCCTGGGCTGGAGTCTTAAGGAGCTCTTTTATAGCTGGTGTCCCAAATGTCCCCGAGATATTATGGCCCAGTTGGTCAAATAGCCAGCACAGGTCCAGGTCTGGGTATTCTTAGAGAAAGAGGCAGCTGGTCAAATCCACGCCTTCATCAACTTTTCGATCATACCGGGCCTCGAGTTGAGCAGGTACCGCCATAACTTCTAAGACTACTCGTCAAGGCAATGCTGTAAAGTCTTATTCTCCTCTTTCAGGGACCTATACTCTTCTCGAAGAGCATTGACCCTTTCTTTGGATCCCACATAATTCGAGAGGAGCATGGAATGCTACTTCTTCAGTTGATCATCTTCGTCCTTCAAGGCCCGGTATAGGTTGCTCAGTTTATTGTACTGATCCTGGGCCTGTCGCCTGACCCTCTCAGTATTTTCCCTTTCTGCTTCTAGTGCTTGGAACCGGGCTTCAACCATTAACAGTCTCTCTCTGATGGCTTTCTCCTCCTCAGACCATTGGGATTTCTCCCAGAGTAATTGGGACTTCTCCCCCTCTAAGCTAGAAATCCTAGCCATCAACTCCTCCCTTTCTTTGGTCGTGCTCTTACGGGTGGTCGAGATCGCCTACTGGGCCCTTTTTTTCAACTTTTTTATTGCATCGAAGGCCCTTCATCGGATGGTTATGGAATTCTTGAAGTCTTCTATAAACATGTTCAAAACAAAGACACTCTACATCAGCAAAATGAAAGACTGGTCAGTCATTCAAGTATTCGTTAAATATTACCTAATTTTAGAGCGAAGACAACATACCCAATGAGCATGAAGGCTCATGTAATCAAGCGCTTCATCGAGAGATGAGTTTCCCATATCCCTACTTTTTCAAGGGGAAACTGCCTCCCAAGTAGAATTCATGAGCAGGAGAAGATGCCTAAAAGCCTCTCTCTTCTCCTGAAGAAGATCTTCTACCATAACTGTATCAAGATCTCCCACTGTCTCTGCATCCCAGAAAAAGGAATCTTCAATCTCAAAGAGAGGTAGTTACTATTGCCCCCGTCGTAGGTCTTCATCAGCCCCTGGTCCCAGGGTTTTAACTCCTCTAATGGTTACCTTAGGGTCGACTTGTTAACTCCTGGCCTGGTCTACTGCCAGTCATATATTTAGTTCTGAGACTTGGGTGGCTGAGGTACCCTCCTCATAGACTGGGACATTCTTGGGTTGCTGGTCGATCAGGAGAGGTTGGGTATCGATTTTCTTCTTCTTCCTCACCTCTTTCCGACTATCATCCAAAGGCCTTTTACCCTTGTCCTTAGCCTAAGCTAAGTCAACCTGTTGGGAACGCTTTTTTAATTCCACCCTCGGCTCGTTAAAGAAGATACCTTTCTCTTTGGGGCGCTCATTTTTCTAGCCCCTCTTTTCCTGGGTTTTCTTTTGGTCCCCTTTGGCTGGTTCTTTTCCCTTGTCATCAGAGACCTTGGTCTGGGGTGCAGATAGCGTCTCAACCCTTAAACCCCCTTTCGAGAGCAGCCCCCTCAAGACATCCGTTGCTCTTTGCTTCCTATCTGTTAGAGTCCCCCCGGTCCCCGTCGCTGCATGGTATGAAAACTTGGTAAAGACAAAAATAAACCAACAAAGGGAAAGATAATGCCGACTCATGGACTTTCTCACCTTTATTCAAGTGGATCCTGGCCTTGGTAAGCTCGCTCTTGGAGGCCGCCTTGGATACCAGTCCAA
This sequence comes from Trichilia minutiflora, assembly GCA_035590515.1. Classification (NCBI taxonomy): domain Eukaryota; kingdom Viridiplantae; phylum Streptophyta; class Magnoliopsida; order Sapindales; family Meliaceae; genus Trichilia; species Trichilia minutiflora. The sequence continues at coordinate 14,359 of JAVXUL010097905.1, read as the reverse complement.
ACCTCACTTGGGAGTCTGGACTCAGGAGATGTTGGACATCCATCGGGGTCAGGGATTCTATGCTACTAGCCATGCTTCCTGGAATCCCGGCTGCTCCCATCCAATATTTGTGCAAAGAAAGGTCAGTGAGAATATTCCAAAGATAGAAATTATCTTAAGTACAACTCGTTATATATCGTTCTTGGAAAGAAGTAGGGATGGGACCTTGGGGGGATTCAACCCAATCTCCGCTGATCACGAACCAACGATCCTTCCAGTCTTTATTGTAGGAAGAGCTCCCTCTGATCTTTGACTGGTACCCCGGACAGATCTATAAGTAGTACCACCCTGGGTACTGGTTGATATTTTTCTTGAGGGTATAGAAGTACAGCATCTCATCCGGGGTAGGGGCGGGAGCTCCTGCATCGGCCTTCAGCACGAACAGACCTCCTAGAACCCTTCAGTTGTTTAGAGTTAGTTTGTAAGGAGGGATCCCGAAGACCTCAAACATCCTGGCAAAGTATTGTTAAAGGGGAAATCTTACCCCCAACAATAGGTGTTCTTCATTAAAAGCCACTTTTTCTGGTCCTAAGGCATTTGGGACCTCTTCAGCCTTGGAAACCCTAAACCTTACGCTCCTAGGAACAGCGTAGAGCTGACGGTAGGTCTGTAAATCTGTCTCAGTAATACTTCAGGTGAACCAATCCGCCTCATTTGGCCCCTTCACCCGATCCTGCTCGAAGGCAGTTCTGTTGTCCTCCCCTCTCTCTTGAGTAGGTGTGGCCATCCTGGAAGATTTAATTCCTAAGCAAGAAGCGTCTCTCAAATTTTCCCTAGCCATCTCGATTACCTACTCAGAAGAATTCCAGAGCCCAATCAAGTAAAAAAAAAAGGTATCAAAACGCAGTACCTTTTAATTTCAACAAAAAGCTGAATGTGAACTTTGAAGAAAATACCCACGATGAACGGAAGAATAGCCTGCAAGCACCTGCAAAAGCAGAAGAACAAATGGAAAATCAGAAAAGCATAAGGAAGAAAGAGCAGACAAGAAATGTAGAGAAAGGAAGAGATGGCACCAGAGTTAGAGGCAGCAATGAGAGAGCTAAAGTGTGAAAATGACGGGTGAAGAAGGGGGTATTTATAGGAGAGAAGGGCTGATCTTTACCGTTGATCTAAACGGTCAGGGGAGAGAGCCACGTATCTAGGACCATAAATGCCCCCACAACTCGAAAAAACGGTCATATCCTTAACCATCATGGTTTTAACACGTGGCTACCCCCAGCCTAGCGTTTAAATTTTTCTTGAAACGCGAGGAGCCGCCAACTCAGTGACAGCTAGGGACAGACGTGCGATGTGACTCTTGATGGACTGCAGTTAATTAAGACAGATGTAGAAGCCCCAGAGAAACACGTCATCAATAGGTTAACGGTTCCGTCAAAGGGGGTTCTTAGTGATCAGGTAACATTAGTCACACGCCAACATACTTAGCTGAGAATCCCCATAGGTAATCTCGAGCACCTGAGCTGTCAAATCTTCCCAAGAACTAGATCGCCTCAGCCACCTGAGCTGTCAAATCTTCCCAAGAGCCAGATCGCCCCAGCTATGATTTTCTGGTGCGAGCTTTGCAAATCTATCACCAGAAACTGGGGGACTGGATGTTTGGGGGAGAATGTGGAGTCGACACGTGGATCCTCCATTAACAGGATATGTGGCGCCCACTGTCTCAGGTGCCTTTACCCCAGGAATTCCTTTGTCCCAGACATCCTTACCTCAGGTACTCCATCATCCCAGGCATCTTCACCTCAGGTAGCCTGTCGCTCCAGGAACTTCATCTCCCCAGGTATTTTCCTCCTAGTCATCGAGGGGCTGTCCCAGCCTCCAGGCGTTAAGCTACTGGAGCCCCTAGGTTATCCCTGTCTCAAGTACCAAGGACCAGTCCTCAAGTACCAATCACAGTCACGGGCAAGATCTTCTTATGTATTCAGCTCCCCAACAACACTTCACTTAGGAACTACCAGACACGTGCCCCACCATAAAGACATCTGTCCCATCCTCTGATCATTTTTAGATGATGTGACGGTGATAGGCCTGCAACTTTCAGATGTGTGAATAGGGATATTTATGAAAAGCAGTTACACTTTGTCCCATGACAGACGTCCTATCACTCCCATTTTTCGATGCCTAGTCCTTGTAATGGGGACACTATATAAAGACAGTATTTTCTAACAGAGGGGGGATCTGATCCTTTTCTGAAGAGAGAAAGAGTCGGCAACATATACACACTTATGGAATCAAATATTTTCTTCTTCGGCAACCCATACTTCTGGTGATTTCTGTCTTTCGTTCTTTACAGAGTCTAGTTCTGATTTCTTTCTTTCTTTCTTATTTGCCGGAACCGGTATTACCTTCCTTCACTCTCTTCTGACTTAACATCAGAGTTTTTCTGTCGGGAATCCCACCCGGCATTACTTCGAAGGTGTTATCGTTTTGCAGGCTTAAGAGATGAAGCTTTGCCAGAAACAGCTAAGTACCCAGCCATTCTCCGATAGAAAACTTACCGTCCCATAGCAGTCACATCGCCCTCACACCTCACCAGTTAAGTCATTTCTCGTTGGTTATGAGAAGGGTTCACGGACAATTTTTGTACCAATAAATGTATTATATAAACTTTCTTTGCAAAAAAATTGATACATTGTAACTTTTTTTTTTTAGTGACTTAGAAGTTATATTTATTGTTAGATAGAAAAATTAAATATTAAATATGTAAAAAAATAGATGAATTTCAAGTGAAAGTCACCAATATCAAATATACCTAAGTTAAAAAAAATAGTTAAATTTTGCATTCATTTATACTTCTTCTTTTTTTTTTTTAAATTTGAGTTCTCTAGTTAATGTATTGCTTGCATATATAGCTTCCAATTCAAAGTGAATCTCCATGGTAGCTAATAAGCTCAAATTAGGCCGAATCACAAAATATGAAGGCTAGAGCTAGACAGACCAGATAATATGTTGAGGTAATTTTAGAAACTAGTTTTCAAAAGGACATTTATTTGTTTTCAAGGGCTAATCTATATTGCAGTTGCAGAGTTTAGGTTCCAAATTTGCAAGCTAATTACCCAAATAATTACCAATTAATTTTACCATAAGCAGCATCAAAACACTTTTCTAAGAAACCAATTCAAGACACACAGAAAGTAAATTAATTGGAGGTTAAGATTTCAATTATATCACCGAATCAAATCGATTGCAACCATCGATTTATCTGTTGAAATCAAATATAATTGAAGGAGTACAAATTAATTGGTAATTGATATCAACATTCAACGTCTTATTAAAATACTCTTCTACTCTTTTTGGGTCTCTCTCTATAACTCAATACATTCCTTCCAAATACATGACATGCATGCGAGATCGAAAATAGTAAAACATAGATTGTATCTCATCTTCTTGCAAGGACACTCTTCATGGAAAATATAAACCTGCAGCAAGAAATAAATCGTGCATAACCATATATATTTGAGTTTAATTTTAATAATCCATGAATAATTTTCTTTTCATAGAAGAAAAGAAAAAGAGAAGCTGAGAACGAGATCTTACCTCTGCACTTGAAGTTTCGGGGTACCCTTCTCCCACAACTTTTGAATATATTTATGGCTCAATTGACATCGACAAGAGCAGCCAACTTAGGCATAAAAGCTGGACAAGCGCACTCAAAGTGATTAACCCTGAGACGTGCACAACAAGAAGTGGACGGAGGCTGCCCAAATACAATTCGTTTGCATGCATTGGTGACGAGCCGCCTCTCTTCCATGCACTGAGTAGGGGTCACCTCCTCACCACGAACCATTTTCACCTGGTTCACCATCGTTAGGAAAGTAAAAGTTAGTAACATAATGACAATCGAGGGAGAACTCTTCAACGAAACCATGAACTATCCCTATTGTTATAATAGCTCCTTTGTGTATAGTGGCTTGCTCCATGATGCCTCAAGTCCCCCACTTGACCAACATTTCCCTCACTTTTTCGTTGAAATGAGCATTCACAAACACCTAGTGAAAGCTCTCATACTAACTTGTCACAGGTCCTTTTGCTTCTCATATTATAAAGACTCGTGATGGTGCTAAGCCCTCTGACTTAGCCAACCAATCCAATACGCAACGTCATTAGGTCTAATGTGCAATCACGCACAAACTCTTCTACACCCATTCAGAATATAACAATCAACGCATCCCAACACTATAAATGATGGTTTTAACCATTTCCCTTTGCGTTACCCATACTACAAAGCATTCATAATTCATGCCCGTGGGATATCACCTTACCGACAATGATCTTTACTTATGAGACATCCGGCTTGAGTCGTGCTATCAACCACCTCCATGTATGTAGCTCTGGCATGCATAAACCTTGTGGCTACAAACCACATCTGAAGAGCGATCTTTACACCCCCACTCTTCTAGGGTGTGATGACACAGTCCCGTCATGTTATCTCCTTCCCTTAGTGGCCTCACACCTAAGGTAAGTCTCGTGTCATTCCTGGTGTGCTTTGCTGGTTTTGTCCTACCTTGGGTTCATTAGGAGGATGGCTCCAGTCCCCGATCAGTTTGTACAGCTCAACAAGCCCCCTGCTTGTCTGCTTGCACCTAACTGTTCCTAGACCAACTTGTGTGTCAAGGTAAGCCCCCTACTTGTCTCTCGCACCCGGCTATCATAACTAAAGCCTAACTAGAACCTAACTTCTCTAGCCCTCCCCTAGCTTAGCACATACCTTGACACTCAACTCTCTACTCAACATAGTAGCACAGTCTATCATACCACCTTTGATCCCCACTCTTAGAGATCTCAACACCTCGATCCTAAATGCCCATAATATCCTAGTTTCCTGTGCATCCCCTGTGTTGTGTCCTCTAGACTGATTCAGGTCATGGCCTGATAACACAAGCCAATGCCCATGCAATATTTACACCCCAAGGCCTCCCTGCCTTGTGCTCTAGTGCCCACACGTCGCCCTTACGAGTGCATGCCTGTGTGTTGTGTAATGCACCTTTCGCCTTCGCTCTTGCACGCACCTCCTCGTACAACTCTGTGCCCCGCATCTCTCATATGTGCACTAATGTGCCCACACGCTCGCCCTTACGAGCGCATGCCTATGTGCGTGCGCCTATGTGTTATGGTGTAATCTTACACCTTAGTGCATGTAGCTACCTGCATGTGCCCCCATTGTGCGCTCCCGCGCCCTATACATGTTGTCCGTATACACGTAGCCTCGTTTCCCGCGGGTCTCGCTCATTGTCTACCTTGCATATGCTCAGCACTTTAGGAGCTCTTAGGGTCACTTACGAAGGTATTTTGAGTCATATAAGGCATACTTGGCCTAAAACTTGGCACCGATCAATATTTAATCCCAACAAATCTATTGGACACCCATATGTGTGGCACATTTTGCCTTTAGCATGGTGATGTGCAGGAATCCTCTAATTTTGGCCCCACTATGTGCTGTCGTTCACTGCCTCACATGTTGCCTAGCGCTTGCACCTCTATGCTCGCACTCCCGTTGTCATGCCCCCAATGGCATAGAACACTTTTCCTTGCTTTCTTCCCATGTGCACCCCTGCACATGCCCATGTCCCCGCTCAGACTCGGCACAAGGCCTCAACCTGTGCCCAAGCATTTATGGCCAAATTCACCCTTGTGACAAATCACCCCTACCAATTGAGCCCAACACCCTTGTCGACTGTGAGTCTCGGTAGTCTTCACTTCTTTGCTGAACTACCATTCTTGTGTAGCTTCTTTCTCCCAGTTAGCACCGACTAACTTTTGCCCTTACACTGAACCAAGTACTCCATTCCCTGATTCTTTCCATTCTTGCCCTAAACCCTCATGAAGCTCGCTTAACTTCTTGGCATCCCAACTGTATCAAGTCTTTATAGTAAGGCTTTTGAGAAAGCTCTAACATGGTTTTGAACTCACATCCTTCACATCATCATCTTTTGACACTGATCCCTTTCTAGATCTGTGATGCCTTCTTCAACAACCTTTGCCCCCTTTGAACTCCAATGGTTTTCATATAGTATATCTCTTGTCTACTACTGCCCCATCTTTTGCAGAGTCAATGGTTTGTTGCCTGAAGATTATCTCCACCACCTTCATCCCATCAATGAAATATTACAGCAAAGTTGTGCTTGAAACCAATAAGTCCCTCTAACTTGCGATCATATAGTGCAAAAGGTTCTACTTTGACTCTAGAATCACCCTTTCAGTCTGTTATAGTGATCGTCTAGAGTCTAGCCATGAATCCCATATCATGTCACTGATGATGTCTTCCTAGTATTTTGATCACATATTTTTGGCATACTCTCATGTCTTTTAGGTATAGGATGCTTCTTTGAATATCGCAAGCTTTGAAAAATTGATCCACCACAAGAATCGACTCCAAACTCCACGAAAGACTCCGACCTTTCCTTACTCTTCACTTATCTAGTTCCCTCTCACTAAACAAATATTGGCATACTCTGGCATGCCATCTCAATTACGGGCCAACTATGATGTCCTCCAACATCATCTCATCTGTTCAAACCCCAGATGTTCGCCCACTTGAAGGTCTCAATCCTCTGTAAGTCCCCATTGGCAGGAACCTACACTCTTTCACCTGTGCATAAAGCAGATTATCTTCAGCTCAATATCTCTGCACAAGCCCTCGCTTGATTCCCTCGTGGAATTGCTTATCAACAAGTCTGAAACTACTTCATCAAAATGACCCCTACACTTCAACCCTCTTACGACTAAGAGCACTCTCTCCCTGGTTCCTTTCCCAGGCCATCAAGGACCTCCTTGACTTGGCTCTCATCCCATACGCATTCTGCCCCAATAAAACTGATAATTTCTCTTCCTCTTGACAAATAATTTGTACTTCGATGATATGATCCCTTAGCACATCCTGGTGGCTCTCCCGTACCACACTCGCATGGTACTCGACATAGCTTTCTATGTCCCCAATTCCTCCATACACTCCAATGTATGGAAAAGTCACACTCCAATGTAACTTATTAAAAATAAAGTCCCTCATTTTCACTCAACATTTTTCTCAATCTCTCTCTCTTTTCGACAATCATCTCTTATTGTCAAGTCCTACGTTTCAATTGTTAGTTGCTTGAATTTGACCTCTTCCTGAAACTTATTCTGTCACCAAAGCTTCTTGACCCTGCTCTAGGTACTTACTTGAAATGGTAACTTCAACCCACCTCTAACACGTGAGTAACCACAACACTACCTCACATCTCATTGGAAATTGTCCAGCTAATTGACACCCAAAGTGCCCATGGTCTTTAGCCTGCTTACCTCAGCGCTTAGTTTAGAAGTTACACCTCCTATGCCCATGGATTTTACCCTGCCTACTGCCCTCAGCTCTTGGTGTAGAAATAACATTCGAGTGCCAACTATCTCTACCCTACCTACCTCTGCGCTTGGCGTAGAGATTGTCAACTTCCTACCGATTGCATAACCATCACTTCCCCCAACGGAATGGCCTCTAGCTCTACAGTGCTTACTTTCGGCTTCCAAGCTTCCAACTCTATCTTTGATTGTTTACCGATGGTTTTATGTGTAGCAGAAATCCATGGTTCCTCTGAACCGTGCTCTAATACCACTTTATCACGGTATTAAAGCTTGTTTGTTGATCTCTTCAACCCAAGAAAACACTTCTTAGTTTTGATCTTGCGTGGATCTACCCTACCCATGCACAGCACGGGCCCAACGCAGGGCTCAGGCTTGATATCACTTTGTCACAGTAGCTCTTTTATATATAGTGGCTTGCTCCCATGATGCATCAAGTCCCCCGCTTGACCAGCATTTCCCTCACTTTTTCACTGAAATGAGCATTCACAAACACCTAGTGAAAGCTCTTATACTAACTCGTCACGGATCCTTTTACTCCACATGCTACAAAGACTCATGATGGCGCTAAGCCCTCTGACTTAGCCAACCAACCCAATACGCAGCGTCATTAGGTCTAATGTGCAATCACGCACAAACTCTTCTACACCCATTCAGAACATAACAATCAACGCATCCCAACACTATAAATGATGGCTTTAACAATTTCTCTTTACGTTGCCCATACTACAAAGCATTCATAATTCATGCCCGTGGGATATCACCTTATCGACAGTGGTCTTTACTCATGAGAGATCCTGCTTGAGTCATGCTACCAAGCACCTTTATATATACGGCTCTAGCATACATAAATCCTGTGGCTACAAACCACATCTGAAGAGCGACCTTTACACCCGCACTCTTCTAGGGTGTGATGACACAGTCCCGTCGTGCCATCTCCTTCCTTTGATGCCCCCACACCTAAGGTAAGTCACGTTTCATTCCCGATATGCTTCGCTGATTTTACCCTGCCTTGGGCTCATTAAGAAGACGGATCCAGTCCCCAACTAGTTTGTAGTTTTTACAGCTCGACAAGACCCGTGCTTGTTCGCCTGCACCCAATCATTCCTAGATCAGCTTGTGTGTCAAGGCAAGCCCCCTGCTTATCTCTCGCACCTGGCTGTCATAACTAAAGCCTAACTAGAACCTAACTTCTCTAACCCTCCCTCAGCTTAGCACATACCTTGACACTCAACTCTCTACTCAACATAGTGGCACAGTCCGTCACACCACCTTTAATCCCGACTCTTAAAGATCTCAGCCCTCTCTCAACACCTCGTTCCTGAATGCCTATAGTATCCTAGTTTCCTGTGCATCCCCTGTGTTGTGTCCTCTAGGCTGATTCAAGTCATGGCCTGATAATACAAGCCAATGCCCATGCACTATTTACACCCCACGGCCTCCCTGCCTCATGCTCTAGTGCCCACACGCTCGTCCCTACGAGCGTATGCCTGTGTGTTGTACAATGCGCCTTTTGCCTCCACTCTTGTGCGAACCTCTTCGCATAACTCTGCGCCCTGCATCTGTCATGCATGCACTAATGTGCCCACACACTCACCCCTACGAGCGCATGCCTATATGTTCCATCACGCGCCTTCGTCTGAGCTCTTGCACGCCTCCTGGCACAATTTTGCGCCCCGCACCCTTGGTGCGTGCACCTGTTGTGGTGTAATCTTACACCTTGATGCATGCAACTCCCTGCATATGCCCCCATGGCGTGCTCCCGCGCCTTATACATGTTGTTTGTATGCACGTACTCTCATTTTTCGTAGGTCTCGCTCATTGTCCACCTTGCATGTGCTCGACACTTGAGGAGCCTTTAGGGTCACTTATGAATGTATTTTGCGTCATGCAAGGCATACTTGGGCCACTCTTGGCTCTCCTCTGCATATTGGATCTAGAACAACCCCAACTGTTCTAATGGGAAGTAAACCTGCGTCCAATAAGCGGACCAATCCTATATTTTCTTCCCTACTCGTTCAATTAGCCTGAAACTTGGCACTAACTAATATTTCATCCCAACAAATCTATTGGACACCCATATGTGCAGCATATTTTACCTCTAGCATGGTGATGTGCTAGAACCCTCTAATTTTGATCCCATGACATGCTGTCGCTCACTACCTCACATGCTGCCTAGCGCTTGCATCTCTATGCTCGCACTCCCATTATCATGCCCCAATGGCATACAACACTTTTCCTTACTTTCTTTTCATGTGCACTTCTCTGTAGGGGTGTCTAACGGGCCTGAACCGGCGGGTTCGGGCCGGTTCGACGGTTTCATGAAATTGGAACCGGCTCGGACTGAAAACAGTAACGGTTCAGGCCGGGCCGGTTCAACGATTCCAGTTTTATGGAACCGGACCGAAACCGAAATTAGAACAGTAACAGGCCGGTCCAGTCCCGTTCATCAAACGGTTCCGGTTCCGATCCGGTTCCAGTTCGATTCCGGTTCGGTTTCGATTTTATTAATTTTTTAATTTATAAAAATATTTTTTAAAAAATATTTAAATTAAAAATTTTTTTAAAAAAAATTGACCCGGGTTGAACCGACGGTCCTGGCCGGTTCAACCTGTCGGTTTGGAATCGTCGGTTCAACCCGGTGCCAAACCGTAAGGCCCGAAACGGTTCTGGGCCTGTTACGATTCGGTTTTGTTGTTTCGGAATTCCAAAATCGGATCAGACTGTCTATATTGGCCAGAAACCGACCCGGACCGTATGAACAGTGATCTAGGCCGGTTCGAGCCCGGTTTTTGACGGGCCAGACCGGGCCGATTCGCGGGCTGACCCGGCCCGTTAGACACCTTTACATATGACCTTGTGAGAGGAGGCACGTGCTCGTAACCTAACCCTTGATTGAGAATTTGGTTGCTTTATTTTTTTTTATGGATTAAATGAATTTTTTTAACAACTTTATTTATTTTGTTTTATTTTTAATATAATATTTTGAATAGATAAATTTTTATTAAAACATATCAATAAAAATTAAATAACTATGATATTTTTCTAAAGTTCTATTAATAAAAGATTTATTTAAAAAATTATACTTAATCGATCTTAAGAATGCATATGTTTCGTTTGATTCGTTTGAATAATGAAGAGAAAAGAGAAAAATAAAATAAATGAAAAAAAGCGAGGTAAGGTGTAAGATTACGTTGTTTGGTTAAAATATGAAATAATATAAAAAAATTTAATATATTTATTTTGATAAAAATATCTTTTATTTATAATTTATTTATATTTCTTAAAAGAAATGATTAAATACAAATTTTACTTTTAGAATTAAAATTTTTTAAAACTATTGATGTAAAAAAATATCACAGTGATTTTCTTACATCAGTAGATTTCTTCTTCTTCTCGTCTTTGAACTTGAGGTTGCGAGACACACACACGAGAAGTGTCCCGGACGACGTTGGTGCGGTGATTGATCGGTTTTGGGTATGTTTGTGACTGAACTTAAGAAAAAATTCAAGCTGCCTATGTACCCCCCTTCCTTCCTCCTTCTCTCATTTCCTCGCTTCTGGTTCCTCTAGTGCTTCTCTCTCTCTCTTCTTCTTTGGTGGGGGGGGGATCAAGTCACACATAATTCTTTGATTGAAAAAGGATGGTGATAATATAGAGGAGGTGGTGAGCTGGCAGGTTAGAATGGCCAGATGGCGGTCCCAAGGACATGTGTTATTACATGGCTGACATGTCCAGGGTGACCTGTTGCAAAGTTAAAGGGTGTGGGGAATTGTGATACTATTCTTTATCACGTCATCCCCGATCCCCTGACTGTCCGCACCTCCGAGTGGAGCTTCCAACTCCCCCGAGAGTGAAATCCCCTGGCTCTCGGGAGATCTTCATGTGGCAGGTTGTAAACTTGGTGTCGCCATAAGGTGGAGAGGTGGGGGCTAGTATACCCCGAGTATCCACATATCTGTACTACTGCATAGTAGACCGTTGATCCGACTCCCTGACTGGTTATCTCGGTCTATTGGCCTAACCATCTTCTCAGAATGAAGCCGTATAAGTGCTGGATATGTACATGTGGTGGGCTTTGTCAAGGGCGTGGAGATGAGCCTGGGCCTCAGTAAAATCCCCCAATAATTATTATTATTATATACCATTAATTTGATTTTTAATCAAAATATTGTTTATATATAATATAATTTTTTATTAATATTTAAAGTTGTTCATCTTATAACCATATTTAAGATATAGTTTGTCACTATTTTAAATATATATTTTCCTAATTTCTTTTTTATTTAATTGAGTTTATATAAATTTAAGTATTAATAATATAACGTATTCCATGTCTCCATTTTTCATTTATCATCTTTTTCAAAATCATCTTAATTAAAGATGAGATTCCATCTCTTTTAATGAATTTAAAATAATATATCCTACTTCATTTGAATTTGAATCATGGAATAGATTATACTTTTGTTATTTTCAGTAATTAATTAAGGATATATGAAACTATTTTCTAATAAATTAGAAAATAAAATTTATAATTTCAAGGTTACAGAATATTTTGAAAACAACTTTATAATAATAAAAATAGCAAACATACTCTTCATATTAATTATATATTTAAAAAATAAAATTACAAATGTTTGATTTAAATTTGTAAAATAAAGTAAGTATGAGATAGTTTGTGAACCTTAATTATTTTTTAAAAAAAACGGCATATACACTCTTAAAATTTGATCAAACATACACTTTAGTTCATTTAATTTTTAAAATATTCATAAAACTTTAATTCATTAAAAAAATTATTAATTTGGATGATTTTCTTTTTTGTTAGATTATAAAAATATCTTTTTAATTATAATTATTTTAAAAATTAAATATATCAAATTATGTTTATTTTTGTTTAAACTTATAATTAAACTATCCAATTGAAGTTTACGTGAATATTTTCAAAAATAATAAAATTAAAATGTAAATTGAGCCAAAATCTAAAGTTGTATATATCCTTTACCATTGTCTTAAAAAATAGATTTTATTTTGTTCAATGAACAAGCAAAATCAAGAGCATGGGACAAAATACATAAGTTTTGATCATTGAACGATGGATGAAGCAGAATCAAAAGTTTCTCTCTTCATTGGGTAGAGATCATAAAAGCCGAAAAGGAAATGACAAAAAAGAAAGAAAAGAATCATTGGGATACCTACTTGAATCATCAACCTAAAAAATTAATTATTTAGTTCATAAAAATTAAGAATATATTAATAAGCACTAATTTAGATCTTGAAAAATAAAATTTAAAATTCAAAAATTATAAAAAATTTATATTTCTTATCACCAAAAAGTTGAAGATTAAATTATTTTTAATTATTTTAATAATTTGTTGTCACACTCTTGATCGTAGGATTCATACGTGATAATCACTATAGATTCTTAACATATATTCTTTATATTCAAAACACGTGTTAAGAACTTATAAGACTAATACGGTATTTGTTTCATAAAAATATTTAAAACACTCTTAATATATCCAACCAAATCACTCAAACTTCTTTGTTTACAAACAAACCTCAAAACACTTCTATATCTCAAAACTTCTATTTCAAACCAAATACAAATATCATCATCTCATAAATAAAATAAACACATATATAACTCATCTCCAATCGTCTCTTCAAGACGTATCAAATCTCAAATAAATTAATTTATTCATTAAATAAGTATCAAAAGCACAATATAAGACAATTCTTCTTTTACAAACCACATACAAATACATACAAAGGTTTTACAAAACCTGTAATAAGAAAAATAAACACAATTTTATAAATTCTTCCGGTGGATGTTGAGGTTGAATTGTGAGTCAAGTTTAAAGATTGTACCTGAATGAACTATCTCGATACTATCACTACCTTTCTAACACTTTATTTAAGCTCGAAATAACCTGTAAATAGGAAAAAAGGAGTAAGTATAATAATATATACTCAGTGACTAGATAAAGTATCTAAAATAGATAAGAACTAAAGTACAAGTAAAGAGTTTTTAGTAAAATATTTTAGGAAAATGGTTTCTAAAAATATTTCTTCTATTTTAAAACTGTGGCCTGCTACTTATATCAAAATTATTAGATCTGATCATCCTTTCTCAACGATCAATCTGATCAAGAGTAATATCGAACCATCAGTAGATTTTTTGTGAATAATTTAAAATTATAAACACTAAGTGCTGTTCTTTTATTTTAATGTAAAAGTAAATTTGTAATTTAAAAAAATAGTACACTCCACTAATGTTAGTCTCAAGTAGTTTGTGATTCACATATGACTATCCTCCACAAAATCACCTAGTTGGTCACTTTATCACAAATGAGACCTCTGTTTTCCTTATACTGTCCCCATCAGTGTACTCACTCACCTAAATGACCATTATCTCGGTCCATGCCAAGCTACTTATCACTCTATAGCTACAGTCTTGGCCTTCGTATTTAATACAATAAATGCAACTTACTTATGAAATGATTGTGCTCGTATTCTACTTTTTTTAGCTGAGACCGAACCTATTGAGGTTTTATATTTTATTAAGCTATCTCTTAAACAAATCAAGTCCCTTAAAACCTTATTTACCCAAATTAATTTTTAATTCATCATTCTATCTATCCATAGTAAACTCTAGTCATGAGGACATATCAAATTCTAAGATTTGAACTTAAATCAGAGTTCAGAAGCTTACTTAACTCTCAAAGGCAAATTAAAAAGTTAAACTCCTAGTTGAGTAGGTGAAACTTGGGTAGTTATTATTAGAGATATGTCCTAGAACCAATCGTGTCATATGGTTTTGGATTATTATTTCTTAAGTATATATCTTTCGTAATTAATTGTAAATTATTTACGATTAATTAAATGGCATTATTAGATCTTGCATTATATTCAGTTGCTGATTTATTTATTTCTTTTAAATGATGCAAGATATGTCCCAGATTGTATTATGTGTCGAGATTCTATC
>JAVXUL010097895.1:0-20609 GCA_035590515.1 Trichilia minutiflora | reverse complement strand
ATATCATGGTATTGATGTATCATATAAGTTCCATTTATTTATTATATTTATTAGATAAATACTAATTAAAATAAATGAAAAAGAAAATATAAATATAAATATTTTTATTTTTGGATTATTTTTATAAGGAAATCAGTTAATTTCCATTTCTCTCTCTCATAAAATTCGGCCAAGTTTGGGAAAGAAGAATAGGATGGTGCAAAGTGAAGAGGAGCTAGATTTCTTGCTCTAAGTTTCATCAAAAATTCATCCTTGCAAAGAGAGCAACAAAAGCGCTAAGGTATTGTCACTTGATTCCACTTGATTTTCATGGTTTTAACATAGGGTTTTTGGCATGAAAAACTTACATTCAAGCATGAAATAGGCCATAGAACCTTCATCTCGTATATGTTATATATTAATATTATTTAAGGTATAAAGGTTAACGTGATTATCGATACGTGTAATTAGCAAATGAATGTTCAAGAGAGGAGCCCGATCAAAACGAGAAATTATAGGGACTGCGTACCCCCCCCTATGAGTGAGTGGACCCCTTTAAATCGTTTTTATTTCTTTTTAAACTAATTATAAAAACTTATACGTTGTTATTATTTTAGGATGTTAGAATTTCTTTTATATCCATATTTTATTAATTAATTGTCTTATCTTTCAATTATAAATAAACCAAATGGCTTGTGATTGATGTAATTGATATTGAGATTTGACGTATGTTTTTAAATGAACATATGTTGAAAATGATTTTCCATATTATGACAATGATGATTTCATAAATGATTATTGAATTTATAATATTATAATATTTATGGATTTCATTTAGATATGGTATGAATTAACACCAGACGACTGAATGTATTAAATTTGATATGTTTTTCAGTTTTATGTTCTTATATGATATTTGTTGACAAAATTATAAATAATGCATTGATTTCATGAATTTTTTTTGGGATTTGATTAGTTATGATTATAGGGCCAATAGATTTAGTTTTATGATTGGTTTTATGATTAGTTTTATGATATTATTGGTTGGAGAACCAACTGTGACTACAGGATATTAGTAGCCTAGGTGCAAATCAAGGCAATGACCATCTTAGGTGAAAGGTGCACCAGTAAGGTTTTTATAACGGGGATGATAATTTTATTTGTATTGTAGTGGAGTGGCTTATTAGGTGAAAAGTAGAAAATAATCACGTGAGGATCCATAAACTACTTGAGGGTTGCCTTAGTGATGGGCACAGATTTTGGATATTAAGTCTTGCATTAAATCATTTTTTTAAAAAAGAATTATCTATACTTTGTAATCATTGGTTTATACATATGAGATAAAAATCACTGAAGCCTAGGATTGCCCTTGATTAGAGTAGTCATCAAGAAAGAGGTCAGCCCGATGTTTTTATTTAAACAAGTCATAATTTTAAGAAAACAAATCCTTTTGATGTTTTTCTTAATTATTTATTTAAACAACCTTTTGTTTTAAATGATGTTTAAGTTATATTTTTTTATATTATTTATTTACTAGCTTTATATACTTGTCTACTCACAAAGTATATGTCCATATACTCACCCTCTCATATTTTAATTTTAGGTGAACTCGAGTCTGACCCATTAGTCGAGCGATGGTAATTGCATTAGAGTTAGGACGTTCAGGTATAATTTTTATACTCGACTCATCTTTAGATAAAATAAGTCCACTGAGATTGTGTTTGTGTTTCATATTTATCTTGCTAATAATTGTAAAGATTTATAAAAAAATTTACAAACTCTATGTATTTTATGATTTGGATCCTTATTGCTTATGAAAACTATTTTTAAAGGCTAATGAATTACATGCTATTATTTTAAATAAGTTATATATTTAAATGATTTTTATGATGACTATAAGATGATTTTGAAAAAAGTTTTAGATATAGAAAAGTCATTTTTGTCTTCTAAAATTTTTGGTTTTCTTCTTCTCTTTCAAGGGTACTTTGATAATTTTATTGGTCTTTATAAATAAGTGAACAGGGGGATCAATCATTTCCCTTGCCTCCCATTTTTCCCGGTTTTCTTTCTCCTCTGCTCAGCCACTACCCTCGCCCTTTTTTCCTTCAATTTCTTGGTTTTTCAATGGAGTAAATTTCGATTTCTTACTAAAAATCATAACAACTTCACTCTCTCATAATTACATAAACTTTATTTTGTCAATTTGATCATAAATCAACTCAAAAAAGTTATAATTACTGTTTAAAATTTATGATTTATTAGATTTTTAACTATACAATAATCCTTATCTCATATAGTTATTTTTTCAAATATTTACACACAAAATCAAATCAATATTAAACTAACAAAATATTTATTCTCCAATCATATTCATGTAAAAATCCACCGTCATTAATTTCAAATTCATAACGATTCTTTATTTGTTGACTCAAGAAATATAAACATAACAAAATTGTGCCAAGTTCACTTTAAAGGATTATTAGCAATAAGAATATTCTTAACCATCTCAAATGTTTTAGAAATACATAGGTGCATCTAATGTAGTAACACGGCGTATCGCCAATTCAAGCGTGCCAACTTGACCTATGGTGCGCGCAAAATGACAAAAATGAACTCTACTCTTCCAAATTTTCAAGTAAGCTGGTCTCATCTTTGCAGAAACGGAACCCACGTCTATTACTTGGAGCCTAGTACAGACTGAGATAACATGACCGCATTAATATGATAAACCTTCTCCACTAATTTCTACCTAAGTTCATAAAGTATTTCAAATCATTTTTTTTTTTTTTTGTATATTAAGCAACTCTAACCGTCAACCAATCATCACGGGATTTCACTTTTAGAAACTCAGGTCTTTTACTGTTTTTAGACAGCATCACCGGGACTGAGCTCAAGCCCTTAGCTCAAAAGTGTCAGTAACTCATCCAAAAACCTACAGATATCAAACGGTCAGATAAAATCCAGTGTCTCCACTTTGACCCTTCAATCGTGCAATTGACGTGATTCGAATCCTGAATCTGTTTTGTCTCAAGCCATGTTTCTACCACTCCAATCATCCAATCGGATGTCAAAATATTTTTATTATTTTATAATATCTTTTTTTTCTTTAATTTGATTATCTCATTACTATTATTCTATACAACAAATATATTTTTAAAAATATATTTACTGAGACTATTTGAAAGCCTTCAAGTCTTATCAAGAGCTTTTACATGCTGATTCTTAACCTTGCCAATACATTACACAACTTTTGGTAAAATTATGGTTAATATTAAAATATTATAATTACATAGTTGCTCTAGTTTTATAGTTATTATAAAATAAAAATTTTAATATTAAATATTAAAAAAATAGACATATCACATTAAAAATTAATATTATTAAATATTTTTTATAATTTAACTTATAAAACATGTTTCTAGTCATTTTTTTTTTAAATAGGAAAAATTCCTACATCCAATTTTTACTAAGACATCCGATCATACACGGAATCAATGCACCCTTTTTAGGACGAGATCACTTGGATCATCAAATAGTTATCATGAGTCAAAGTGTATATATAAAGATCACATTGTGATGATATCAAAGATAGAATAAAATTCCTAACCTGATCTCTTTGATATGCACAAAGATTATACTGCGACGATATCAAGAATAAGATAAAATCCCTAATTTAATTTTCTTAACGTTTTACAATAAAAAATTTATAAGTCAAATTCAGAATCAGTATAAACACTTATATGAACCCTACCACCAAACCATCGCATGAAGGTTGCTTCTAATCATTATTCGGTCATAATTTTAGTAAGCCTTATCCTTTATTCAAAAATTAATAGATTTTATTATGACAAATTTATCAACGATAAAGAGATGAAAGGTTTATAAATTGGAAAAAAAAAAGTTATTTTTTTAGAAATAACAATCATGTGCGATCTTCTTCATTTTTTCCTTTTTTTATTGATAAAATAAAATGAAATATAAATAAATGAAATTTTTTAATACAAGAGAGGAGGGCAAAGAGAATATCTTCTGTTTTTTCAATGTAATGTTGGCCAAAAAAATACTAAATAAAATAAAATAAAAACAAAAAATCTGGAGCTCCACAAAACAAATTAAATACGTCCAAACAAAAACTCAAAATTTCTCCAACCGTCCGATCTACGATTCTTTCAACGTCCAAGATCTTCTGATCACGGAAACGGAATTATGTTACCAAAAATACACACAAAAACAGAAAATATTCATTTCCCGGTCCCTCCAACGGAATGCTCTGCAATTTCCGCTCGTTGTCCCTCTCTCATCCCTGCTCCCAATCATTCACCGTCGATTTCTGTACCTCGTATCTCGATTTCCTTCCGATTATCGAAATCGAATCTCAACCGCCGGAAATCGATTTCGGTTCGAGCTTCCTCAACTTTAAGCACTTCTTTTATTTCTATTTTGCAAAACTATCTGTGTAATTAAGCCTGAATTCGGATTTTTTTTAATGTTTTATATAAATTTTCGTGGAATTGTAGTTAGTAATTTCCTAATTACAGTAAATTAAAGAGCAATTGGTCGATCAATGCTTGTTTTTCTGATTCTTATGAATAATTGGATGTTTACTTAGGTTATTTAATTTTTTAATTTTTTATTGATTTTGTGTTGTTTTTTTTCAATTTATTAATCAATTTCATGTTGCAGCAGCGGTGCCGGCGGCCGAGGGGCTGAAGCCAGCAATTCTGGTAACGGATAACGTGCTAAATCATATGAGATGAGGTCTGCCCGTAAAGAGAATTTGTGCTTAAGAATCCGAGTGAAACAGGGCGGATGCTCTGGCATGTCGTACACGATGGAATTTGGGAACAGAGGGATACGAGACTGGATGACATTATCATTGAAAACGATGGATTTGTGGTTGGTATGTTTTTATTTTCTTGGTATTACTTGCTTGGTTATGTGTTGGATGGTTATTTGTGATAAAATGTTGATAGTAGTGAGTTAGAGGTTTAGCACTTGTAGATGATCATTTGTCTGTTTCTCTTAATTAAAGAGAAAAAATGGAAGGACTTTTTGAATCTCTGTAATAGTATTAGGTCCTGTGAATTTTCGGTGCTTGTGAAGAGAGTGTTTCTAAGGAAGAAGAGGATATAATTAATTGCATTCTTGTCAATATGGGAAAGAGTATTTTTGCATACTTTGTATTGTTGGCTATTTAGAAAAAATTGTTTCTACGGAACTAAGAAGCAGTATTGGGTGTTTTAGGAAACCTGTACAAAGTTTTTTTTTGTAGAAAAGCACTCTCGTGCAAACCGCTAGATTATATAGTTAATTACATGTTTGTCCGTACAAGTTGACATTGTTTTGCCAAAAACATTATTGTGGACAACTCTACATTCTATACTGTAGACATTATTCAGCTATATATTTGATCATTGAATGAAGAAGAAAGATATGAAAAATTAAATACTGCAAGTCTCCTTGGGACTTTGGGAGAGATATGGGGAATCACAGAAACCATATTATAAGTTAGAGGTGCCAATTCTGAAACCTCATTTACTGCATTTTTTGGTCAATCATCCTTGTTATATATGTGACAAGTATAAATTAAGTTTTGAATTCTAAATTCTGATTAAAACATTCATTTGCCTTTGAGAGATCAATAGTGATATTCAAAAAATTAGATCATGTTTCATTCTACAAAATTTCGTATTGAGACAGAATTGAAGAAGAAATGATGTGAGTTAGAGCTGCAGCACTAAATCAGGTAGTTTAGGGGATGATTGGAAATTTCACTGTGAGAAGTTATTAAAACTCAGCATAGGCAAATGGAGCTGTAAGTAGCATCAACACATGAGCAAGGGAGTACGAATTTTGAATTAGCTTTATTGAGAAAAGGTTAGTTGATATATTGTTTATGGAGTTACTATGACATTGCAAATATTATAAACGTAGGTGGCTGATAATGGTAAGAAAGCAAACTACCTCATTGTCAAATTAAAGACATTGATTTGGACAAACTAATATAAGAAATTCCTTCTCTCAACACTGTAGAGAGTTTACAAAGAAGCTCCCGTATTATTAACTGTTGTGATATTGTAAATGATGCATGAAAGCCTAGGTTTCAATATTAAGAGTTATGATATCACCAATCTTGTATTCTCATGATTATTATGATGCTTCTATTTAGATTCCCACACAGCTACTATGTCATTGAGTTTTCATGACTTGCTGTCATGCATTAATTTGTAGGTGACCATGTGTTAATGAATCTTGTGCTCCTCACCTTTTATACTTTCTTTTGTGGATTTGTGTCAGACAATTCTGGTGATGAATATAGGATTTATAAGTTATAAAAATTGGTTTATTTTTGATATCATATTGGGGATTGTTAAGGAAATATTTTAGAATTATATAACAATATTTGGAAGAAAAGAGGGATGAAGATTTCTGCAGTTTATGGGACAAACAATGACTCTTTGCTTCTTTGGACACTTTCTTCTTCATCATTCTCAATGGGAATGGTAACTTGGTTTAGTTTTGTTTCTTGTGGCAGCATCCATTTGCTGAGCTGGTAAGCTGATTTGGGATGTAAATAAGACCTTTTCACACACACAACTGTACTAGTTCTTCTAATGTCCACATAAGATGTTCGTGTTCATCTCTCTTGTGTATTTCCCGATAATGTTTACACTTCCCCGCTTCACTTATTGCAGTTTGTGATCCGAGGAGCCTCCTGTTTTTGTTCAGGATGCAATTGGATTACAGTGATGCTCTGATTGGTGGAGAATTTTCTTTCAAGAACCCAAATGCTACCCAAACTTGTGGTTGCGGTAAATCCTTAGCGGCAGAGATGTGATATCATATGTTACTTAAACCAAACAAATCGAAGCATTGACCATATCATAGAATGTAAAAAGAAAATAATAATTTGCAATTAATAGTTCCAATTACTTGAAGTTATATTTCTACTTTTGGAAATTCCCATGGGCTGGTACTGGAACGAACAGCTTACTCACTTTATGTCCTCTAGGATTCACTAACCTTTCGAAACTATTGCTTTCAATGCATGAAGATAGGATTTTTCTGGAAATATGTTTCATTTTGAAATTAAGAAGGTGTTTGAAATTTGGCTGATAGTGTTAACCCTCGAGAAGTTGAAGGTTGTGTTAAAGGTAACTCCTGGGCTTCGTTTGGAATTGATACTTTTACTGTGCATTAAAAGCAAAGTTTAAAAACGTAAAGTTTCCTTGAATAGTTTAGAAACAGATTCCATTATGAACTTTGCAAATGAATGGTATAGATTTTCATTACTTGCAAATAGTTGGTTTTACATTGTGACTTCCTATTCCTGTAAAATAAAATCATTAATTGCCAAATTTAAATAAAAAAGTAAGACTGTGCTCATCAATCATGATGGAGTTTCGTTAGGAAGCGAGGTATCATGGCCTCAAAACTCCACAAAAATTAATTGGAAAATGAAAAAAAGAGTAAAGGTTACATTTGGGATTGAAGTGCTATAATATCTACTATTGATGAGAGATGGAATTACTATATGTTAAATGTATATAAAAAGTAAATTGCAAAAATCAAATCCTAACAAAATAGTGTAGTAAAGGATTGGAAATCACAAGAAAGAGTTTGGGTGCTTACCGAAAACCTTTGCTTTCAAAATTAAGTGGAAACACAACGGTTTTGAATATACACCGAACAAAATCTTAGGAATTCTGTTCGGTTCATGTCTGAAGGCCCAACAAGTGAAAAATTTCCATACCCACATTGGCTAACCAGGCTGGAAAGACAAAAGGATCGAAGCAAAATAGTATTTAAACAACATTCAAGCCAGTCATACGAAGAAAAATGAACAATGGTAGAAAGAAATCTTCGTGTGCAAAGGAATTTGAAATTATACTGAGAACCAGACTCTTATTTTAGGTTGATGTCTTTTTTCTGCAATCATTTTAGGATCTGTATGGCTTCCACTTCTTTCATATTGATTTGAAAACTCCCTTTTGTTGCTGTTGTATTATATGCACAGTACTCTATTCGTATAACCATTATCATCTTTGTTGAAGCTTGGTTGCCTAACAAAATCCTTCTGTTTCTATTTGTATAAACCTGCTTGCTCAGACTCAGCTGTTCATGATTTTCTTGACCTGTCTTTCAGCTTTTTTTCTTCATTGAGAGCACCCTTTTGCTTCTGTTCTATTGTATGAACAATACTACCACTGTCCGTACAATTATCATCACATTTGTTGAAGCTTGATGGCCCACAAAATCCTACTTTTTCTCTTTCGATAAACCTGTTTGCACAGAGCTGCTCATGCTACTCTTCGTTATCTTCGGAGAGCTAGATTCTCTGTAATTACTATCTTTGTTGAAACTCACTTCTCTAACAAAATCCTTCTGTTTGTCCTTCCCCACTGATAAATCTACTGGCTCAGCACTGCCAGCGGAATTGGCAATTTCGTTGAAATCTTCTTGCTTGGAATATTTTTCTTGTTTTAGCTGACTTGGTGGTTCAGGATTTCTGCTGGGTTTTGTTGAAGGGTCCCTGTTGTTGTTTTCTTGACCGTACGTTTCTATCAGGGTTCTTTTGAGAATCAGACCGGTTGTCCACAAGGCTTTCATCAGCTTCTCATTTGCTCTTTATTTGCTCGATGTCCGATGCTTTTTCATACCTGCTGCTCGTCCCTCTCGAGTTTGAGCTGTCCGTCCCATTTTGATGGATCTTTTCCTGACCATCATTTTGTTGTCTCTTAGATGTTGATACTGTGTTTTTGGCCATGGGAATCCGTGATTTCTGCCTTCTACAACAAAGGCAACCTGTTTGCCCATAATCATGGGTATTTGCCCATAATCATCTGTTTCAGCAAGGGGTATCAAATATTTTTGGCTTCTAAATACTCCAGCTGCCATATTTCTAGTTATGGTAAGTTTCTGCACAATCTCATCTGCATTTAATTAAGAATTTAGCTTTTCTTTTACAATTATATGCCATAAAGCTCCAGGAATCTTTACCAACAAGAATTTTGTTGGAATTCATCTAAAACAGTATGTTAGTGGCGTTGTGCATTGTAAAGTTTGTTCCAAGATTCTTCAAATATGTAAGAATTAATTTCTTTCCAGTTTCCATCCAACAAAGGATATTCATAATTTTGAGACCAGTTGAGATTAGCCAAGCAAGAAAGACAACCCCACAAGAGAATTATATGCCATTCCATTATCAAAAATATTAGCTTTTCATTTTTTACAACAAAAAAACGACCGGATATGAAAGGAAAAGTACTGAAGAATTTGTTTTTTAAGACATTTGAGTTGATTTGCTGGAGCCTAAGGTGTGTGGCAAAGAGTTGTCACTAAGTGATTTAAGATTTTATTTTATGTCCACCAGAACAAATTATGGTAGTGGATTAAAATCATAATGTATTGTAAGAATAATATAATAAGGAATAAAACATGTGTATCGGTCGATTTAATTGGAAGGAAAGGAAATTAAGCTCCTGAAGTGCTAAATAAGCTTAATGAGAACCTTGCAAAGTCAGTGAATGTCGATAATCACAGCGAGAAATTATTAAAAGGAGATCAAAATATTATGGAAACTAGTTGAAGGAGAAAATTGCAGGACCAAACCAACTCACGAATAAAGAGTATTAAATGAAATTGTACAAAGAAGAATGAAATTATAATTTGTAAACAAACTTATATTTTGTGTTCACAAATTCCTGCTTGTGAATACTCTTTGTTGATCTTTCATTACTGTCAGCTTGCTTGAGAGCTTTCTTTAGCTTCTTTTTTGATGTATGTCCAATGCTGCTGTTGTCTGTACATTTATGATTATTTTTAATTCTTTCCTTCCCAACAACATCCTTATTTATATGATTTTGAATTTAAGTGGGAACAAAACGGTCCCAATATGCTCCAAGTAAATCTTACAATTTCTGTTCGGTTATTGTTTGTAACCCCAGCAAGTGATAAATTCCACTACCAAGATTGGCTAAGCAGACAGAGAAGATAAAGTATTGAAGCAAAATAGGATTTCAATATTCAAGCCATTCATCTGAAGGAAATGAACAAAGGGAGAAAGAAATCTTCATTTGCAGAGGAATTTGAAATCATACTGAGAACCATAACCATACTTATCTTTTGAGTTGATGTCTTTTTCCTGCTTGTACAGAGACACTGTGGCTAATTATTTTAGGATCTGCCTTCCGCTGCTGTGATCTTGTTTGAATACTCCCTTTTGTTGCTCTTTTGAGGCATATCCAGTGCTGCTCCTAATTCTAATCCTTGAAATTTTTCACCGATAGTACGTATGCTCAATGCTGCTCCTTTAATCTTTGGTTCGCCCAGGTGTGCTGTGTATTTTCATCTCTGTTAAAACTTGTTTACTGAACGAAATCTTGCTGTTTCTCCTTCCTACATGATCAACCTGTTTGCTCAGGGCTTCTGCTCATACTTTTCTTTATCTGGCTTTCAGCGTTTCTTTCTTGCATGGGAGCCCCCTTTTGCTGCTTTTCAATTGTATGCACTGTACTTCTATTCACATATGCATTATCATCTTTGTTGAAACTTGATTGTTGAACAAAATCCTTCTGTTTATTTTTCGATAAACCTATTTGGTCAGACTCAGAGCTGCTCATGATTTTGCTTATCTGTCTCTGAGCTTTTCTTTCTTGATTGAGGTCACCCTTTTGCTTCTGTTCCATTGTATGCACATACTGCTCACCAGATTTGTTGAAGCTTGATGGCCTAAGAAAACTTGCTTGCTCGGAGTTGTTCATACTTCTCTTAGTTATCATCGGAGCACTGGATTCTGTGTAGTTATTATCTTTGTTGAAGCTCACTTGTCTGACAAAATCCTTCTGTTTCTCTTTCGATGAGCCTGCTTGCTCAAAGATGCTCATACTAGTCTCAGTTATCTTCGGAGAGATGCATTCTCTATAGTTATTATCTTTGTTGAAGCTTACTTGTCTAACAACATCCTTCTGTTTCTCTTTTGATAGACCTGCTTCCCCAGAGCTGCTCTTACTACTCGTAGTTATCTTTGGAGTGCTGGATTCTCTGTAATTACTATCTTTGTTGAAGCTCACTTGTTGGAAAAGATCTTTCTGTTTCTCTTTCGGTAAACCTGATTGCTCAGAGATGCTGTTACTCCTCACAGTTGTCTTCGGAGGGTTGGATTCTCTGTAATTACTATCTTTGTTGAAGCTCACTTGTGTAACAAAATCCTTCTGTTTCCCTTTCGATAGACCTGCTTGCTCAGAGATGCTCATACTACTCCCGGTTATCCTTGGAGAGCTGAATTCTCTGATGCTATTATCTTTGTTAAAGCTTGATGGCCTGAGAAAATCCTTTTGTTTATCTTTCGATAAACCGGGTTGCTCAGAGATGCTCATACTACTATCAGTTGCCTCAAGAGAGCTGAATTCTCTGTAGCTATCATGTTTATTGAAGCTTGATGGAATAAACAAATCCTTTTGTTTCTCTATCGATAAACCTGTTTGCTCAGATATGCTCATACCTCTCTCAGTTATCTTTGGAGAGTTAGATTCTCTGTTATTATTTTTGAAGCTCACTTGTCTAACAAAACCTGATTCTAGCTTTGTCGACAAATGTGGCTGACTTGCATGTTCATCACTTCTGCTGGTTTTCACTGAAGGGCTTCCATGGTTGTTTTCTTGTTCTCTTGACAATAGCCCGCTTCCTGGTTTATTTGAAGAATCATGCCTGTTGCCTCTGGAGCTTTCATGGAAGTTTTCTTGTTTGAATTCATTCTTTCCTTTCTCTTTCAATGGTTCAACTCTGCTTTCAAACTCTCCATTTCTGTTTCCTTCCTTGCTTTCTAATACTTTTGCATCACTGTTGTTCATCACTTTCACGTTTGTTGGTCTGGAGTCTGAGTTATTGGTCTGGGCAACTCGTGGTTTACTCCGTTTACGACGGGTTGATCCACAGCAACCAGTATCCTCAACATCACGAGTTTTAATGGGTACTGTTGAGCTCTGTCGGACACGTTGAGCACTGGACATATTTTTAGGTATGGTATGTTTCTGCAAGATTGCATCTGCACTCAACTAAGAATATCTATTTCCTTCTACAATTTTATGGCAGAAATTAAGTAATGCTCCGGAAAAGTTGACCAGAAAGAATTTTGTTGTAGCTCATCTAAAATAATATGTTAGTGGCATTATGCATTGTAAAGTTAATTTGTTCCAAGATTCTTCAATTAAGAATTAATTTCATTCCTTCCAAAAAGGATACTCATAATTTTGAGACCAAGTGAGATTAGCCAAGCAAGAAAAAATAAAAGAATATATACCGCTCCATTGCCAAAACAATTAACTTTTGATCACCTTTTACAACAAAAACAAACCTGATATGCGAGAAAAAGTACTGCAGAATTTATCGATTAAGACATTTGAGTTGCTTTGCTGGAGCCTAATGTGCATTGAGATTTGCTGAAATCTGTGTTGGAACTAAAATTAGTGCCGCAAAAAGTTGTCAATAGTTAAGATTTGAGTTCATTATCACTAGAGTAAAACACAAGTGTCAATTTGATTTACTTGGAAGAAAAGGAAACAAATTTCCTAAAGTGCTAATGGGCTCAATGAAAACCAAGCAAAGCAAGAATTTATGGCTAATGACGCGAAATTAGGAGTAGGAGATTAAACTTAAATGTTCTGAAAATTATTTGGAGGAGAAAAGGACCAAACCAGCTCAGGAAAAAGAGTATTGAATGAAAATTGTAAGTTACAATTTCACACTGAAAAGAAAGAAATAATGAATGAAAGGAACTTCCATTTATTTACAAAGAAGTATGAAATTATAATTTGAAAACAATCTCATCTTTCACGTTGATAACTTCCTGCTTGTGAATACTGTTTTGTCAATCTTTCATTGCTGTCATCTTGCTTTGAAGCTCCCTTCTGCTGCATGTCCAATGCTTCTGTTGTCCATACATTATGATCTTTGTTAGCGCTTTCTTTCCCATCCTTCTGTTCCCCCCTCCAAAATGATAAAACTGTTTGGTCAGCACCACCAAGGGGTTGTTGATTTAGATCACCTTTTTGTTGATCTTCAAATGGACGCCCAGAGCTTCTGTTGGTTCCCTTTGCTGGTTTGGTATCTGTATAATTGCGCTCTCTGTTGATGCTTTCTTGTACAACAAGTTCTTTGGACAATAGAGAACCTGCTTGTTCAAAAGTGCTGCCGATTTTCACTGGGGAGTCCAATTTCTTGTCTGCAGAGCTTCCATAGCTATTTTCTTGCTTGTCATTGCCTTTTAGTTGCTCTTTCAACAATAATTGGCTTGTGGCCAGACTGCTAACAGTTTTGCTTGGAGGCTCAAACTCTTGTCTCTCTTTCAGCAATAGCTTCCCTGCTTCGGTGCTGCTAACAGTTTTCCGCGGAGGCTGCTCAACCTTTGCTTCTTCTTTTGGCAATGGCTTCCCTGTTTCAATGTTGCTAACAGGTTTCTGTCGAGGGTGCTCAACCTTTGATACTTCTTTTGGAAATAGATTCCCTGCTTCAGTGCTGCCAACAGGTTTCCATGGAGGCAGCTCATCCTTTGGTTCCTCTTTTGGCAATAGCTTTCCAGCTTCAGTGCTGCTTACAGGTTTTCTGGGGGAGTAATCCTTTGGTTCTTTTTTTGGAAATAGCTTCCCTGCTTCAGTTGTACTAACAGGTTTCCGCTGAAGCTTAACCTTTGGCTCTTCTTTTGGCAATAGTTTCCCTTCTTCAGTGCTGCTAACAGTTTCCCATGGAGGCTGAACCTTTTGTTCTTCTTTTGGCAGTAGCTTCCCTGTTTCAGTGCTGCTAACAGGTTTCGGTGGAGGCTGCTCCTCCTCAACCTTTTTTTCTTCTTTTGGCAATAGCTTTCGTGCTTCAGTGCTGGTCACAGGTTTCCGTGGACACTGCTCAACCATTGGTTCTTCCTTTGGCAATAGCTTCCATGCTTCAGGGCTGCCAACAGGTTTTTGTGGAGGCGGTTCATCCTTTGGTTCTTCCTTTGACAATAGCTTTCCAGCTTCAGTTTTGCTAACAGGTTTCCGTGGAGGCAGTTCATCCTTTGGTTCTTCTTTTGGCAATAGCTTCTCTGCTTCAGGGCTGCCAACAGGTTTCCGTGGAGGCAACTCATCCTTTGGTTCTTCTTTTGGCAATAGCTTTCCAGCTTCAGTTGGAGGCAGCTCATCCTTTGGTTCTTCCTCTGGCAATAGCTTCCCTGCTTCAGTGCCACCAGGTTTCTGTGGAGGCGGCTCATCCTTTGGTTCTTTTGGCAATGGCTTTGGCAATAGCTTCCCTGCTTCAGAGGTGCCACCAGGTTTCTGTGAAGGCGGCTTGTCCTTTGTGTCTTCTTTTGGCAATGGCTTCCCTATTTCAGTGTTGCCAACACTGGATGATCTTAAACAAGATGATGTTAAACAAGATGTTAAACACTTATAAATTTTTTTCAGGCATGATGCTAAACACTTGTAAAAATTTTCCAGGCAAGTTGGTTGATGATCGGGAACATTTCCAAGCCCTCCCTGTTGTTTTTCGGGACCAGATGGTGGTACCGTCTGCATAGTCTTCACCATCTGCGGCAAAACAGGATTTGCCATATATCAGATAACAAATTCAGAATTTCTCTGACATCTTTTAATTCAGAGAGACATAGAAAAATAAGTCCTATTCAAGTAAAGCTGAAAGCTTCTACCAGCATTATTTTTTATTTTATTGTATAATTAATCTTGGATGGTATAGCTGTGCCAAGAAAATTATTCAAAATAAGAAGTGCTTTCCTTCTATAATATTTTATCCTCACATCAGCTTTTCAGAAATGCTTAAAATTTTCCACCCTTCAATTAAAAAATATTTATGTGAACGGAATTGTTCTTGAAGTGCTTTTCAAGAAAAAAAAATCACTGGCCCAAACAAAATTTGACAGGTGTAAATTTTCACAGTTGCTGTTTGTTGAAAAATTGTGGGGGAGAAATGTAAAATTTTTGAATTAGAGAGTATCTCTTAATCTGAAGTAACATTTTCAATCAGTCACAAACCTGTATTTTATTGGATAAAATTTTAGATAAGGACAGAATCTTGACTCAAAATTTTTTTCCTTACGCCCTACATGGAAGGAATCATTTTCTTTAGACAAACCCTGCTCAGGATAATGTGCTGTTGTTCCTAAATATTTAAGATATGATACTGACTTATTCTGAACAGAGCAGAAGTGGGACGAGTTTGAGTTACCCAAAGGAGAAGGAACAAAAATTCTTATCATTGCTTTTATTAGATAAATCAGAATCTTAAAATAATAAAATGATGATGTGATTATGTCAGGGCTTGTGTTGTCAGCATACTTTGATTCTATGACATCATTTCATTCGACTCAAATATGGCAAATCAAAGAAAATTTTCTTTCAAGATGGTTTGAGAGAAATCGATCTCTGAACCTTTAGCTTTTACGGCAAGAGGCTACCAACTAATTTATCTTTTGAAAATGCATCTTCTTTCTTCGCAATTTATATTTGTGATGATTCGGACATAAATTTTAAGTTAACAACATAGGGTTTCATTCAAAAATAGGAAAATTAAGGAATTTTTCTTGGGAAAACTCATTCTCACGATAGCCCTTCTATTTTCTATGGTTATCGCACGAATAGCCTTCACCATTAGTGTAGTTACCCTTATAGTAATAGCAATTCCAGCTTTGATACAAATTGACCAAATGGAATAATGAAAGTAATTTAAGCATAAGCTGTAGAGAAACGCCTGAATTTTTATCACAAATAAGATAAAAGACAACGACTTGGGTTCCAAACCCTTTTATTTTGAACACTGAATAATTAAAAGACTTGCATAAGTTCTCTATGGACGATTCAGTCTCTCATTTCTCTGAATTCCATCACTCTTTTGTTGATTGGCAACAACCCTTTGTTTCTTTGCTAACATTTTCCATTTCAGGATCCACCTTATTCTCTGAACCAACCTTCTCCAAATCTTTCTCAAGTGCCCGTCCACCATTTTTACTGGTGTTTTCACCAGTTTTCTGTTTGTCTGATGCAGTGATTTCTCCAGAACTTGGTTGATGACGGTCATGATTCCTGGAAGAACGAGATGGCCTTATACATGGACAAATCTTCTCCAGCAAACTTGGTTTATGATCTTGATTTTCTGTCACCTCTGTTTGAGATGGAGCCTGTGAACTCATTTTCTAACGGTGAACACACTTCTTCCTTTTCTCCAGCAAATTATGCGGTTTCTATGGCATATTTCAATTAAGAAATTGCATATATATAGAAGCCAATCTCCAGGAAAGCTTGTCAGAAATAAAATATGTTATCCCATCCTGAATGGTGAAGGTGGACAAAGATATATTCTTCAAATAAGAATTGCTTTTTAGATCTGCTTTAAAAATTGTCATCCTTATAGATTCTTCAATTAAAAATGTCATCATGAATTGGTCTCTTGAAATACTTTCCAGAAAGAAAATTGGAAAGAATAAAAATCTACTGAATGCTTGCTTGAAAATTTGGACATCAACAAAAGATAAAATAAAATAAGATTTGTAATCTCTGATTTGTTACGTCTTTGATATGTGTACACTTTTATCAATTACAAATGTATATTTAACTAGAAAAGCTTTGATCAATAGGAAATCCTGATCAACAAAATTTGTTTCTTTTATATCATACAAGCAAAGAATCATGCTCTTTAGAAAAACCCTGTTCAGGATACTATAAACTTGTCACTAAATTCTGAAAGATGTGATTTTGATTTTCTGAAAATAGTTTAAGCAACATATAATGCAATAAATTATCATCATTGATCAAAGGAATAAAGCAAATGTATGATGAGTTTGATTTACGCAGAAGAGAACGAACAAAAATTCTTAGCACTTCTTGTTTTGATAAATCAGAATCTTAACCTAATAAAATGATACTGCGACTATGTCATTCCTGCGCTGTCAACATGCTGTAATTCTATGGCGTCATTTGATTCAAAAAATGCAAATTATAATAATTTCTTTCAGAGGAATGGATCCATTGATGTTTTGTTTAGGTAATATGTGTTAAGTCAATTAAATACAATTACTTGAATTTTTAGGTTGAATAGCAATTTAATATGGTATCAGAGCAAGCGTAACCTTTTGATCATTGGTTAAAAGTCATCGAGTGATAATTCAATAACATGAGCAATTGAAAGGCAATTGCTTGGCCCCTTATCTTGAAGCTTAACTTTTTACAAGGTTAAGAGTGAAAATTCAATAACACGAGTATGATCTTTTCATATTGAGTGATTATGTTCTGAGTTTCATGAATGATGGAGTATAACGAGTGCCGTTTTTTGCTGAAATACGAGTGGAAAACTAAAATTTCCTATCGTATATGATTTAGTGAACAGAAAGTGATTATCTAGAAAGAGCAACAAAATGTTGTCATTAAGTTCTTAAGATGTGATTGGTTTTAACCATTTTTAGAACAACATACTGAAGTGGATGAAAATCATAATGCTTTGTCAAAATCTTATTATTTGGAAGGATCAATCTTCTGTTGTGTTTTTGACAATATCTGATCATTTTTATTAGTGCTAACAAGTTTCCTTGGAGAATCAATCTTGCTGTTCTTTCGACAACAGCTGACTTGCTTCCAAGCAGTTAACGGTTTTTTCCGAAAGGGTTAGCTTTTTTTTTTTTTTTTTTAAATTATTTCACAACAAATTACTTATTTCAGAACCTTTCTATTCTCCTCTTTAAACTGCCTGATTCACTCTCTCAGGGATAGCCCCTTCTGGCTTCTATGGCTATCGCATGAATAGCCTCCACCATTAGGGCTGTTTCCCGTATTGTTGTCGCAACTCCTGTTTAATTTGGTACTAATTGATGAAGCAGTGCATACAGATAATTTTAAAGCACAAATGATAAAGAAAAGCCTGATATTTCGATGACAAAGAAAATAAAATACAATTACGGGTTTCCAAGCCCTATAATGAAAACTATAAAGGAAGAAAGACAACAATTGACAGAAATGAAATGATGATTAAAAACTGAAACAACAACATCGTTTCTTTTTGTACCTTCCCCTGACATTCTTTTCGGGGTTAGAGTCTTCGGATTTTTCAGAATTTGTGTTGGTTTTTTTACCAGTCTGCTGTTCGCCTGACATAGTGTTTTTTCCAGAACTTGATTGATGGTCTTCATTCGCCAAAACAGTACGATAACATTTGATTGATATCCAGCACATCGTTTCCAGGAAAGTTGGTTGATTATCTTTATTTGTTCCTACGTCTCTTTCACGATGAGCAGCTGCACCTAATTTTCTAATATATCAATTCGGAGTTTCTCTGGTATTATATTTCAATTCAGAGAACCACTAGATATATATAGATAATCCCATCTCCAGGAAAGGGTGTTCCATCCTGGACGGTGAGGCCGGAACAAGATTCTTAAAATAAAATTGCTTTCCTTCCAATTGTTCTTAAGAAATGCTTCAAAAAAATTCTCAAGCTAATAAGATTCTTCAGTGATAAAAGTTCAAGTGAATTGGTTTCTTGAAATGCTTTTGAGAAAGAAAATTGGCAACAATTAAAATCTATTAAATGCTTTCTGG
The DNA here is from genome assembly GCA_035590515.1 of Trichilia minutiflora. Lineage (NCBI taxonomy): Eukaryota > Viridiplantae > Streptophyta > Magnoliopsida > Sapindales > Meliaceae > Trichilia > Trichilia minutiflora. Next base: position 2,058 of record JAVXUL010097895.1, on the reverse strand, counting down.
AAAATATGGGCCTACCAAAAGATAAAATAATATAAAATTTGGGATGCTGATTTGTTTTCAAAAAATTATAGTGATTACAAACTAAAATTTCTCGAATTATAATCATCCCTAAATCCAAATTCAAATATATATTTATCCAGAAAAGCTTTTGACCATGAAGGAATTCTTATTCAAATCTTATATCATATATAAAAAGATTGATGATCTTCGGGAAAAATCTGCTCAGGATAATTTAAAGTTGTCAGTGTAAGTTTTTAGAGATATGATAATATTTATTCTGAAAAAGGTTTCAACAGCATATAATATATTTATATTGTGATAATTAGAAGGAATAAGGTAGAAATGTAATGAGTTCGAGTTACCCAGAAGAAAAGGAGCAACAATTCTTAGTCCTTTGTTGTTCTTTCCTCTGGTTTCACATTCTCTTTTCTCGATTGATTTCAGATGCTTCTCCTTCATTATAGTTCATCCCTTTCAAGTTTAGTTTATTCATCCGATCTCCGTTGAAACTGTCATTTTGTTATCAATCTGGAATTGGCAAGATTGCTATTGTTGATTTAGAATCTGTACTATGTATTCCTTTCCCTCCAGTGGTTACACCGTCTAGGAAAGATTAACTAAGGTAACCAGTCCAGTGATCGTCATTTGTTTTACTATGTCCTTTTGGCTGCCCGTTGCCACGATGAGTACAAGCACTCATTTTTAGTTACGCTATGTTTCTGAATTTAATTATTTTCTCCTTTTTTACAATTTTATGCCTGAAATTAAATAATGCTAAAGAAAAGTTAACCAGAAAGAATTTTGTTGGTACTCATCCAATGTGTTACTGGCAATGAAGCAATATGCATTGAATAATTTGTTTCAAGATTCTTCAGTGAAGAATAAATTTCTTTTCTTCCAAAAAGATCCTCACAATTTTGTGATCAATTCAGATAAGCAAAGCTAGAAAGACAACAACAATAATATCAAATCTTGTCCAAGAAGGTTTTTCGATGAGCTTCATTAGTTTCAATGCCGTTTGATTGCTTCCCAACTGCTTTCTCTGTTCGACGTTTAGATTATCCGGACATTTTCTTTACAACTGCATCTGCAGCAACATGACCAAAGCTAATTTTATTTGTATTTATCTGGGATTTGATTAAAAAATAAAAAAGCTTTGCTTCCATGATATAGTATTCTCCCAAGTGCTTTCCAGAGATGCTTATAAATTACCGCCCCTCATAAGATTCTTCGTTCAAGAATCGTCCACTGTGAATTGATATTCTTGAAGTGCCTTTCAGGAAGGAAAAAAATGAAGCAAAAGTATTTTCGGTCGATTTGGCAGTTCTAATTAGCATTATATAAGTACTAGATTAAAAGTTACAGATACCTATTTATATATTTGGGGTGTTTCTGTTTCTGGGTAGCCTGTAAGCATAAGCATTTTACAGAACTTTTCCAAAAGGGAACTTCTGTTCATAAAAAAACCTGCTCAAGATAACGTAAAGTTGTTACTAATTTATAAGACACGATTTTGTTTTATTCTGAATATATTTTAAGCAACAAAAAATATTTTATATTCATTATCACTGAGAAGGAATAAAGCAGAAGTGGGATGGTTTAGAGTTATGAACTCTAAAGAAAAGGGATCAAAAATTCTTAGCACTGCTTGGTTAAGTGAATAAGAATAATTTTAATTGTCTAAATTGTTTTTGATAGTGAAATAAAGTTAATATGGAATATTAAATACATTTAGAAATTAATATGTAAAATATAATTAGAAATAGTTGAAAGGGGGGTATTAGGTAAATCTAAAAATATATAAGGCCACTATTCTTGCATTAAGATTTAAGGCAAACCTCAGTGTGTGATGTCAGCATGAATTTGATTCTATGGCGTCATCCTTTAAAAAGGAAGCTAGCTAGCAGCATCTTCTTTTTCAAAAAATATATATATATAGGTATTAAGCGTGTTTTGAATTGGGGTGCTGTAAACACACCGCCATTGTTATCAAAATCGCGATTTTAAACAATAAAATCAACGTTTTTAATAAGAAAACGATTTCGATTTTAGTTAAAA
>JAVXUL010097866.1:0-20621 GCA_035590515.1 Trichilia minutiflora | reverse complement strand
GGGGCCTTAATAGTAAGGCCAAGCCCATCATGAATGTTGGGCTTATTATTATATCATTAAAACCCTAACCCTAAAACACAATATAAAAAAGAGCTTTTATTTGCGTTACTGGTAAGGCTTTTGCCTAGGCTTTACTGAAAATCGTAATAGGGTTAAATTATACAAAAAGATATGCAAACAAGAGCTAGCACTCGTCTTCAATCATCCCGATTGTGTAGATACCGTAAAGACGTAGAGTTTGTTTGCATTTTGTGGTTCTTCGTCATAAAATCATATAAAGGTATGAATATTCAGATTCATAACGTTAAAAACAATAGGTTTATCGCATGGATCCTGTGAGGAATCGGAAAAATTTATTTTTTCGCTGCTTATATGGCTCCGGTTTCTTAACATGATCCTCTTCAGGCCAAAGATAAAGGCAAAAGGCTTATGGTTAATAACCAGGCTGAAAGGAGGATGAAAAAGAAAATTGATCATCTTTATCTTCTTTTCCCCCTCAATAAGTACGCAAATGAGTGTTCCCAACCAAGAGAAGAACTCTTCAGTCTCCCTGACGATAGGATCGGGGATACAGAAAGCCTCTAGGCAAAGTTACGGGGGTCAGCCTGGCCAGAAAGGAGCGAGGAATCGAGACCAGTCCTTAGAAATTGGTGTAAACAATAATAGGGTCGGGGCCAGAAAAACATCGACCCGACTGACAAGAATGCGGATGACATATCCCCCTCAAAGGATGGGGACGTGAATCATGATAAGCTCCAATGGGAGGATCTTACGAAAGGTCAGAGGGAGGATTTTGGCTATCTCCTTCATTTGATAAATGGGACGAAAGAGGTGATCTCTTCTCGGAGGGCCGAATCTATGTCAGACGAGTCCCCATTACAGGCTCTGGGTAGCCTGAGCACGTACGCTCATAGAATAAGTCCTTACACCCCTGGTCTTTTATATCTGATAGGTATCATTTCATTTTCTACTCGAGATACTAACTTATTTGGTTCTCCTTATATAGAATGCATTTCTATTGGATCTCTTCATGGAAGACTTCTAAAATACAATAAAAGTCTAGGGGTGAACGTTCAAGATGGTCAAAAAACTAGAGAAATGAGCCCAGAAAAAACTGAATGCCATTCGACAGGAAGCAAATTAGGAGAAGACAGAATTATAGGCCAGGGTCTCCACTCTAGAGGGTGAAAAATCTCAGTGGGCTGAAGAGAGGCAGAGCTTGACTTCCAAGCACTCGTCTGTCGAGTCCCTAGCTCAAGAGCTAATTATAAATAATGATCATCTTAAAGGGGAGAGGAGGAGCCTCACGGGCAAGCATAACCAACTGACTGACCGCTATTGGTCACTTAAGTCAAATGAGGAATGCCTACAAGAGAATTTTATTTACAGTGTCAATGACTACAATACACTGTCAGAGGAGCATACTTCTTTACAGAAAGAGTTGAAGGAGGTGCAGGGCTCCCTAAAAGTGCTGAAAAATGAGAAGGAAGAGGTCCTGGATCAGTTAGAGTTTTAGTATGAACAGGGGGTGGATATGACTTGAACCTGATAAGCCGTCTCTTTCTTCAAGAATACCCTGACTTGAACCTTGGATGGCTGTTTAGCCAACTAGGTCTGAAGGTTCCAGGTGTTTCAAGTTCACATGCTCCGGATGCCCCGCCTGAGACCACAGAGCCAAATGTTGACCCAATTACCAATGAGGAGGGGAGGAATGACCCAGACCAATCAACTGAAGATCCTTCTCCTGAGACAGTCGGGGTAAAAGGTTATCAGGAGAAAATAACAGACGATCAAGATCCTGTCTTTGTCGCCCGAGAGGGGTCATCTCTTGTGAAAATTTCCTCCGATAAAGAAGAGGAAGACCTCTCTCTAAAGTATCTTTGACTAGTCCCCCAGTACTTGTTGGCCTTGTCATTTTTGTTCTAAGTATAGAACCTTTTGTAATTAGTCATCTAAGAGCAAATGTATACTGACACTTTTTGTACTTGTATACTCAAAATGAATGAACAAAAATTTTTTATTTCATTCCTACTTGTTTGCTTCAATTTTGGTGTCATGCATGAATTTTCTTTGAGCTAAGTACTTGTAAAATAAAATACTTTGAATCAATAGGACACCCTTCAGTCAGGATGCAACTAATAGTCCAGGAAAGATTGGGCACGCTCAGAATCTAACTGGAAGAAATGTCTGGAAAAGGTTCCTAATTAGTGCCATCCTGGGGCTCAACTAGTGTTAAGGGATTTTAACTTCAACACTAGGAGATAACATCGACGCGGGCCAGGGCTTAGGATGCCCGACCACGTGCATATCTTAGACTTTCAGGATGCTTGACAAGGTGAAGGGACTTATACTGCCTGACACGGGTTAGAGACTAAGACTAGTATTAGGAGATTTTAGAGTTCAAAGGCCAACTGTAACACTAGGGAAAAATGTGACGTAGGTCAGGGCTTAGGATACCCGGTCCTGTGCCAAGTCTTAAGCTCTTAGTCTACCTGACACGATGCGGAGGCTTATACAGCCTGACACTTGTCAAAGACTCATACTAGTGTTAGGGGATTTTAAGGCTTAAAAATTTACTATAACACTAGGAGTAAAAATAGACGCGAGTTAGACTTAGGATGCCCGGTCCCGTGCCAGGTCTTAGGCTCTCAGTTTGCCTAACATGATGCAGGGGTTTATATAGCCTGACGCAGGTCAAAGACTTCAGACCTAAAAAGATGTTGTACAATGCTTCTTTACGTGCAATTGAAACACAATAATTTTATTGTTGTAGATATAGTATTTGAATACATTACAGGTGAAGCATCCTAAAGAGAGACTCGTCTCAGGGGTAGTATTTTTTTAACATCTCAGCATTCCATGGCTTATTTAGGTTACTACCATTTGGCCTTGTTAAGTTGTACATCCCTGGTCTGACTGTCCGAATTACTTGATAGGGACCTTCCCAATTAGCTCCTAAAGATCCCTTGGCTGCCACCTTTATATTTATAGTGACCCTTCTGAGAACTAGATCTCCTTTTCTAAAGGATCGAGGTTTTACTTTTCGATTGTAGGTGTGAGAGACTCTTTACTGATGGGCAGTCATACGCATTAGAGCATAGTTTCTAACTTCCTCACACAAATCGAGCTCCAGGCGCATGGCTTGCCGTTTTCCTTCTCTATCAAAGTGAAGGGTGCAAAAGTTGGGGATGTCCATCTTAATAGGGATGACTGCCTCAAAACCATAGGCCAACAGGTAAGGTATTTCTCTTGTAATAATTTTTGTCGTCATCCTATACACTCATAGAATTTTCGGAAGCTCATCAGCCCAGGCTCCATTCCTTTTTCCCAACTTTTTCTTTAATAACTTCTTGATTATTTTGTTAGTTGGTCCCACTTGCCCATTTGCTTTGGGGTGGGTAGAAGATGTGAGCCTGAGGTCAATGTTCCAATCCTGACAAAAATCTTCCAATCCTCTGTTATCAAACTGCTTCCCATTATCAAAAATCAGCACGCTAAAGATGCCGTGTCTGTAGAGGGTGTTTTTATGAATGAAGGCAATCATGTTTCTTTATGTTATTTTAGATAAGGGCTCCGCTTCTACCCATTTCATAAAGTAATCAATAGCCACAATGGCGTACTTCACTTGAGCTCTAATGATCGAGAAAGGTCTTATCAGGTCAAGCCTCCACTGGACGAATGGCTATGGGCTGAGCAGAGTTATCAGGTTCTCGGGAGGATGTCTCAGAACGTCATCATAGAATTGACAGGCATGGCACTGATGGACCAAGTCATAAACGTCTTACTTTATAGTAAGCCAGAAGTATCCTTATCTTAGTATTCAGAAGGCCAGGTTCTTACTACCACTATGATTCTCGTAGAATCCCTGGTCCATCTCTTTCAGAGCTTCCTTTGCTTCTGATGGCACGAGTCACCTTAGGTAGGGAGTGCTAATTTCCCATTTATAGAGAACACCATCTATTACTGTGAACTTAGCAGTCTTCCTTTTGATCCTGAGCAGTAGCCCTTCCTCTATATATCTTCGGATGGGGTCCATCCATGTAGGCGGCTATTCCCTGGTCATCATCACTATATCATCATCCGATTGACTGTGCTTTTACGATCCAGGGTGTCCATCAGGATCATTTTTGGAATGTCTCACATGAGTGCTGAGGCGAGCTTTGACAATGCATCAGTCCGAAAGTTCTCAAATCGAGGAATTCTTTGTAGTTCTACCTTAGTGAATTGACTTATTAACTTTTGAGCCCTTTAAAGGTAAGCCCTCATGTTCTCTTTCTAGGCCTGGTAGGTACCATTCACATGGTTTACCAAGAGTTAAGAGTCATTACTAGCTGTGAGACCACATACCCTGATTTCTAATGCTATCTTTAGTTCTGCCAACAAAGCTTCATCTTCTACTTTTTTATTAGTAACAGGAAACGAAAATCTGAAAGCATACATAACCTCTTCTCCTTCGGGGTCGACTAGGATGACGACTGCTCCGCCTCCACTGATGCAGTCTGACCCATCGATGAATAGATGCCACAAAGGAGGGCTTCTGAGATCGAGCTAGTCTACTCCTATGGTGCTTGGTTGGTTTTCATTATGATGTGAGACTATCAGGACTTTCTCAGTCTTATGCTTAGCCACGAAGTCTGCCAGTGCCTGTCCCTTGGTAGCTTTGCATGGCTAAAACTTGATATCGAACTCACTAAGCTCTACTGACAACCTGACCAGCCTTCCCGATAGGTCAGGTCGATGAAGAATCTATTTGAGTGATTGGTCAATAAGCACCATCATTTTATGGGCTTGAAAGTAGGGGTGTAATTTTCTGGCTGCTACAACAAGTGCCAGTACCAGCTTCTCTGGTGCCGCATACCGAGTCTCAGCATCCAACAACGCCTTACTAGTGTAGTAGATGGGCCTCTGTATTTTTTGATAATTTTTTCTTACCAACGCTGAACTAACAGTATGTTGGCTGACCGCAAGGTAGAGGTACAAGGTCTCATCTGGCAAAGGGCTGACCAAATGCGAAATTGAGGCCAAGTAAACCTTGAGTTGTTGAAATAATCTTTCACACTCTTTGTCCTATTTCATACCCTTGCCTTTCCTCATGGCCCTGAAAAAAGGGAAACACTTGTCAGTGAATTTAGAGATAAAGCGATTGAGGGTTGCTAACCTTCCAGTCAGGCTGTGTAACTCTTTCAAGGTCCTGGGGGTTCTCAAGTCTATTATGGCTCGAACCTTCTATGGGTTAGCCTCGATCCCTCGTTCGCTGATCATGAAGCCCAAAAACTTTTTGGACCTAGCACCAAATGCACACTTCTTGGGGTTGAGCCTCAAGTTGTATTCTCTAAGAAGGGAGAAGACTTGCTCTAGGTGGAGAGTATGATCCTCGGTCTTAGTAGATTTCACAATCATGTCATCTATATAGACCTCCATGGAACTTCTAATAAGTGGCTTGAACACTTTGTTTACAAGCCTCTGAAAAGTGGCCCTGACATTATTTAGCTTGAAAGGCATCACCTTATAACAATACAACCCCTTGATCCATAATGAAGGCTGTCTTATCTCAATTAAGAAGATGCATGGGTATCTAATTATATCCCGAGAAGGTGTCCATGAAATTCAATTATTCCTATCCAACAGTAGAGTCTACCAACTAGTCGACCTGAGGTAAGGGGAAGCTATCTTTAGGGCAGGCTTTATTAAGGCTGATGAAGTCGACGCACATCCACCAACTCCCATTGACCTTCTTGACCATTACTACATTCGTCAGCCAGTCGGGGTACTTGGTTTCTCTGATGAATCCCATCTTGAGCAACTTATCTACTTGAGCCTAAATAGCCTTCTGTCTTTTAGTGTTAAAGACTCTCCTCTTCTATCGAACTGGCTTGTGGGAAGGATTAATGGCTAACCTTTGGGTCATAACACTTACATCTATCCCTGGCATGTCTTCATGACTCTAAGTGAATATACCTTTGTTCCGCTCTAAGGTTGCAATCGTAGCCTGCTTCAGGTCAGGGGTTAGCTGACTAACCACTTGGATTGTTTTGTCTAGGTGTCGCCCATCAATTACCATATTTTCCAAGATCTCTACTGGTTCTAAGATTGGACTTCGGGGTATGCCTCCTTTTGTAGTATCATCAGAGAAGGAAGATGTAGCCTATACATCATTCATCTCAGTATCTGTAGGGGTTGGTCTCTCTTGCTCTTAGATAGTTGTTTCTAAAGGCTCTCCCTAGATGCAGTATATTTTTCGGTTAGAGGTAGTGAAGCAGGATCTCGCTTCCCTTTGATTCCCTTTGACAATTATGATTTCATCTCTAGCTGAAAATTTTAACTTCAGGTAGTGCACGCTTTCTACCTCTTTGGTGTTTTGGAGAAAAGGTCTCCCTAAGAAAATAGAGTGGGGGATTTTAGGTCTACCACCTGGAAGTGCACCATGATAGTCTGTTGATAAGGCTTGTCGCCTATAGCCACGGGTTACTGTACTGAACCTAGGGGAACAATACAAGAATCTCCAAATTCGTATAGAGCCGAGTCAGTCTAGAATAACTCTAGATCCTCTATGTCCATGGAGTCTAAGGTATTTTTAAAGATGATGTCTACTGAAATTCCTATGTCGATCAAAATCTGGCTGACTTGCTTGGATGCTATCCCCATGGCCACTACTAATGTGTCGTCATCCGACTAGTGGACTCTAACTTCATTTTCATTAGTAAACATAATAGAGATGGTAGCAATCCTTGGCTTCTTGTCAACACGTACGTTCATCACATACGTATCTGACGAATGACTGGGCAGGGAGTAGCACACATTATTCGATAACTTTATTAGGGTAGGTCCTCCTGAGATAACCAGGATGCCTTGGTTAGATCTCGAGGACTTATCTTCCTCAGGGTGCTGCCCCGCACCCAGGGCATTTTGTTGGTAATATGTAATATAATGGGTGAGGTAATTATTTTTCAGAAGTACCTCGATCTGGGCTCATAGATCATTACATTGATTTATAGTATGACCCTTCTCCCTGTGATACTCACAAAACTTTCCCCTATTCTTCTTAGATACCTTGACCTTCATATTTCGGGGTTAGGGTGCCAGTAATCCTCTTTACTGAGAATCCTCGTACACTTTAAACAAAAAGGCTTTGAGAGGTGTGAAGTTGTAAGTGGCTACCTGAGCCACCTTTCCCGGGTGATCTCTTGCCTACTAAAATTTAGGGGGCTTCTCATCCCTTCTCGTTTCAAGGAAAGGCCTTCCCTAGCCCCCATCTCTTCTATCGAACCCGAGGCTCCCATAATGGTTCCCTTTTGCCCTTCGCTGAGCACTTTGGTACTGTTCCCTCTTGGTTGGGGTGGCCCGACCTTCCTCCTTCAACTTTAGAAGCATCTCTCCTTCTATCTCAATGTTGTTAAGTAGCTCGCTTCGGGCTGCCTCAAAAGAGTTTACTATTTACCGATGGATGGCATACCAAGCCCTTTCTATCCTTAGACCCCTCTTCAAACCTTCCAATGCTAGAGGGTGGTTGTATACACCTAACTTTATGACTTTCTCATGATACCTCCTCAAAAAACTTTTCAAGGTCTCTCCGGGCTCCCGATGCACTGATAGTATAGTGTTCAAGTTGCGACTCATTATCATAGCTCCCTGAAATTTATTTTTGAAGGCCATTGCCAACTAAGTGAAACTATTGATGTAGGCTGATGGCAAATTCTTATACCAACATCGGGTAGGTCCTTTCAATGTTAATGGGAAGGGCTGACACATCTGCTGATTAGTCAGTCCTTGGATCAGCATCATTTTTGAAAATGTGTCCAGACGTAAGGAGGGATCAGATTTTCCAGTGTAAGGGGATAACTATGGTATTTTGAACTTCCTGGGAAGATGGAGCTCCAAGATTTCCTCGATAAAGGGAGAGGTAAATATAGAAGGGCGGGCATTATCAGTCCTCGGATTCTCTCCCAACTCGACTCCCCCCTTAACCTTCAATTTGTATAACATCTTTCGAACACATTCCTTTACCTCTTTCTGCTAACAACTGGGGCAGCCTCCTTCTCTTGAACATGTTTTAATTAAGATAAAGTATTCTATCCATGAAAGCCAGAGTGTGCCTCGTCTTGGTCCTATTTGCTGCATCATAGTCTCTATTGCTATCATCCTTTCTCCTATCATACCCTTCATAGATTTTGAAAGGGATGTTGAGGCCTAGAAAGGCATAAGATTCCTCTACTACTCTTTTAATCACCTTAGCCTTTCCCTTCTGTAGAGTAGTCAGCCTGGTGCCAGACACCTGGCCTTCAATCCCGACTGATCCCCTTATAGTATCACTGTCACTTGAAACTCGATTCTCCCGCCTTTTTGGAGGATGTGGTACCCTCAGCTCTCTCGGGCGAACAGACTCTCCTGCCATCAACTGCCTGATCTCCAGGAGCTCCTTCTTTGATTTGTCCGCTTGGTTTGCCATTAGTCTAATCAAGTGGTCATCATCTAGTCGGGATCCACCTGCAGTGAGAGGGACATCACATTCCTCATGTGCGAATAGGACTCATCCACCATCGCGTGCAGTAATTTTACTAGAAATAAATTCTACCATTTTCTTTCTCCGTTCTTCCATTTTCCCAAAACTCAAAATACCACAAAGTTTTCTGGGTTGCTTCCACTCTTTTCTTTTTTGCTGAACGATTTTGTAAGTGATTTTTTGTTATTTTCTCACAGACAGCTCCAGCTATTGAGGTGTGAATATGAATGTAACTATTATATCATCAGATCCTCGTTGAATAGAGTGGATGGCCGGATCCTCAATTGTAGAGCCTCACCTTCATGCCCCTACAAGATAATAACATACTAGGAGTAATGTCGGGTATGTTTGTCGATGAAAAACTCTGATGCCTAAGTCATCGAAAATATAAAAGGGAGAGCAAATATTTTCAATGAAAGAAAAAGTGAAAACGAAAAGCTTAGGTAAAATACAAAGAAGAAGAAAAAGAATCCAACCCTTTTTTATGATGATTTTGCCTCCTTATATAGAGCCCTTGGGACGTTAAGTGATTTGGCATCAAAGAATGAAAATGATGAGACGCTCTACCTTAGGACAGTGTGCCAGTCGTTTTTTATTTAAGAGACGTAACATCCATCAAGCCTGCTACTGTCAAACATTTTAGGATTCAATGGGAGATGGGACATATAGCTGAAATTTGTCAGAGTGATTCCTCTTACTGTAGGGTTTTTGATCATTAATCATTCTCATTTTTGGTGATTTACAAGGGTTGATGACAAAGTCAGGTTTTCCTGAGAGGCTGACAGGATTCTAGAAGGGGCAAAAGAGAGTAGTCCGAAAAGAGGCAGTCGGGAACTCTGAGAAGTGAACAGTCAGGAATCTCAAAGGGTGTCAGTCAAGAATTCTAAGAGGCATTAGTCAGGGTTCTCGAGAGGTGTCAGTTAGAAATCCCAGGAGATAGGCAATCGGGGTTCTTGAGAGGTGGGTGGTCGAGTGACACTGTTGCAGAGGTCGAGGGTAACAGATGTTTACCTGAGAAACCTTCATGTGTCTTTCGAATTTTTATCCAAACACTAAAAAATGGGACTTGATGTCCATAAACATTCATACATAACTCATAAACATAATTTAATATGTTTACAAAACACATAATAGGACTGCATTGCCTGTTCACTAATTGACAATGCATGACTAAATCCAACCCTAGTGATTGCATCCCCATATCCTGCTCTGCTTGTCTATCCTCCATACAATGATTGAGTTATCTACAAAGCTAAAGTGGAAAGATCAATAAGTCTTTAAAAAGACTTAGTGAGTGGATAACATAATTAAAAATGCCATAAAAAATAACATAGTTAAACAATTAGCTACACATATATGCTAGTCATATCTACCATCATATATATCTAACGTATCATAAACATGTATAACGTATACATAATCACATTTATATTTGTATATCATGTATATATGTGTATATATATATAACGCATATGTCATGTCTCTGGTCTATATCTAGGGTTACGCATTTGATCGAACAAAGGGACAATTCTATATGGTATACACATATTATGTCTGGTATATGTCCAATACTACGTATTTGATCAGACAGAAGGACCTAATCCATAGATTAGCATTGCAGTGTATATCTATCTTTGTATATGCATATGATGCAATAGCACACATACATGTATGCAGTCATAACATACATAAAGTAATAATTTTATAAGGCATTTTAACCATATAAAATCCTATGTACATAAAATCTTATAATATCCAAACAATAGTCATCTTATAAGATATTTTTAGATTGTATCATAACAACATACAATTGAACCATTTCATAATACTTTTATAACATAAAGTGCTAACATACAAACTGAAACTATTTATAAGCTCTTCTAATCCTATCATATGAACATACATTCCTAAGCTAATTCATAAAGCATTGCTAATCTTATCCTACTAATATAGGTACCAACTCTATCTCATAAAATCTGTATAATCATAACTATCCACCATGCATATTACTCTATAGGCTTCATTGTAAGAGTATACATACTTGCATACATATATGTGTGTATGTGTGTGTGTATAAACAAATGGGCCTATGTTATAAAATATCTCTAATGTTCTCATTAACATATTCATACTCATATATATATGGATATCATAATAAGAGAGCACATATACAACAACCATATTAGGTCTTCTCCTGACCTTAATCCCATATAGCATGTCATCACTTCCAAGATTTCACAATCACATGACATTTCATATACATAAATATAACTACATTCATAACTACGTATGCATATAAGTATATACATAAATATATATTGCATTTTAGACAAAACATAAAGGGAATACAAAATTTTGATTCACTCATAAACATATTATAACATCCTTAGTCTGTAATACACATGTAACTATTTAAACATAGCTTTCAAAATTATAATTAAAATAAAATTGGTTATACTTAATGACCAACATGCTTTATTTTTAGGATAACTTTTTAATTAAATATCGATTTTGAGTATTCTAGATACCCTTTTAAAGAATAGGCATAAAGCTATAACTTTTATTAAAAAAAAACACTTTTTCAAATTTGGAATGGATAAGTACAAAAAATTTAATAAAATTAAACATCATGTATTCCCATCTTAGTCTGCGCACCGTTACAAGAATTAACATAACTTTGTAAATACTTAACGAATCTCGAGAGGTTTGGTCCAAATTAAAATAGACATCTAGGACTTTAATTTGATAATAAGAATGGCAAAAATGAATGTATGAGACAAAAGTTATGGTCTCTAAAATCACCCTTATAAATACGGTCCTTTCTACACTCATTTTTCATGCTCTCGCTTATCTCCCTTCAAACTTAACTCTAAAACAACCCAAATCACATCAATCTATAACATAATATCGAATCATACAAATTTTCATAACATTCGTACATGGCATATTTATTAGGAAGGCAATATGTGTTGACAAAGCCATTTAACTCTTATAGTTATAGAGTAAATGATATGTACTAAACCATAAAGTATTATTATTTCTATATCATATTTAACCAAATAGATAAATCAATGTCATAAAAGCTTTTCATTTTAGAAATTTTTAAACACAAAGGATCACATTAATAGCTATCTTTTATGCATTCAGAATATTGAAGTCTGACAACCTATATTTAAAAATGATAATAGTTTAAAATTTGCTCACCTTTTAGGCACTCCTTACTATCCTTCACGTTGTTCGGGTTTCAATCTCAAACACTCGCTGTCGAAGATTGATTATACCCCTAGAAAACTACGATTGATAATGATTATTGAAATTCCTCTTTGTGTATAAATAGTAATCCAAGCTCCCTTGGCTCATTTCCCAATTGTTCTCAATGAAACAAGGTTTGTAGATGGTAGAGAGCATTGTATATAAGTGTTTTATAGCAAGAAATGGGATTTTAATAAATTAAATATGGAAGAAATTGAAAACAAAGGGACTATGCATGGAAACCTTTAAGACTATGATAGAAGAAAGAGAAAATGAATGTAACTAGAAAGATCTAGATCATTTTTCTCATTTATAAACTAAATAAATTAAGAAAAGACATGCTTAGCCTTGAAAACACAAAAGGAATGGAGGAGAAAGAATGAGAAATGGATAAAATAGTATATTTACAAAGCAAATATTTTTTTCCTCTAATTAAAAATGCTTCGCAACGTATATTTCTTCAAAAAGTATCGATACATTCTCAAAGGTATCGATACATTGGGTTTTGGTATCGATACCTTATCAAAAAAACTGATTTTTTGGCTTGTGTTCCGGAACCTTTAGCAAAAGTATCAAAACCTTGCAAAATATCATTCTAGTCTTTGAGTATTAAAAAATATCATTTAAGTATTTGTATTTTGCATTATTTTCTCTCTCATCCGAGGTTCAAATTCACTTTTGTTTCTTTCTATATAATCATATTTCTATTCTCTTTTATTAGAAAAAAACCATGTATCAAAAATCTATCCCGATCAATGGGAATTTAGCTCAAAATTTTGGGTATTCACACAAGAAATCCTTGTGAAACCCAATAACGATCTGCTTTATTCTTAACTTTGACTTTCTCTTATTTAACCTTGGATTTGACTCAAATTTGATTATATAAAATCTCTATTCTTTCCTCTTTCTTTAAAAATAAATGGCTTATTAATTGGATTTCTCAATCATCAGAAATTTATAATCGAAGCTCAGGTGTACGATTGAGAACTTAATATCATTTTTCTAAAATTCAATCAAATTCATTCAAAACTCTTTAAAACACTAATTAAAGATTAATAAGGGCTTATTTAACTAATAATAGCACCCGAACATCAATTTTAAAATGGATAAAAATGCCTTCTAGAGTAAAATAACAAGAATATCCTTGGGCTCAAATGCTCGGCATTACAGAATAAAAGTTTGGTGCCTTTTGTGGTTATACATTCTGATATTTGGGGTCTTACAAAAATTCCTTCTATTTTAAAATCTCATTACTTTGTTACATTTATTGATGAATACACTAGAATGACTTGGGTGTCTTTGTTATGTAAAAAGAGTGATGTATTTATAGTATTTCGAGAATTTCATAATATAATGGACATTTAATATCAAAAGCAAATTTGGATTTTATAATCTGACAATGGGAAGGAGTATGAAGATGGATCCTTTGGTAAGTTTTTGAGCTAACTTGCGATTCAACATCAAACTTCTTGTACTTATACTTCATAACAAAATGGCTTAGTGGAGAGAAAGAATGGACAAATAATAGAGGTGGTTTATGACTTTCTCTTTAGCATGAACATGTCTTAGTTCTATTAGGAAGAAGCTGTGAGATTTGTTGTGTATTTGATTAATCGAACGCTTTCTTGAATAATAGATTTTCATCCAACAAAAGATGGAGATTTTATTTTCAGTTCCTTATCTCCTACATCTTGAATCATGAGTCTTTAATTGTATCATAATGTCCATATTTCTAAGAATTTACGGCATAAATTAGATCCATGTGCAAAATAAAGTGTCTTTGATGGCTATTCAGATTTTTAAAAAGGATATTGGTACTTAATCCTCAAACCAAAAAATTACATATGACTTTGGATACTTCTTTTTGTGAATCGAAACCTTATTATTTAGAAGGAGTTTCTAGGTTTTTGCTTTCAGGGGAGAATTATAGTAAAGAGAAAGTGTTACCAGAAAGTGATAACGAAGATGACTTCTTAGAGTTAGAAATAGTGAATAAAATATTTGGAAAAACTATTAAGCCAAGGTTTGATAGAATTGCTGAAATTGAAAATGAGTTGTTAGAATCACCAATAGCTACAAAGTTGCCCATTTTAACACCATTAACTAAAGAATCAACCCAGAATGTCTAGAATGTTTCTTCTCAAGTAACTTCGACTCCTATGTCTAGTGAATCTGTTGAAATTAATATTCCTCCCAAAAGTTTTTTTTGAAAATATGGATCCAAGATGCTTATAAAGATATAATAAAGGTGTTTTAAAAAAATAATACGAACCTGATCTTAAAGCCAATGTTAAATATCTAATTAGTGATTTTGTGTCCATCCATAGGTTGTCTGAATCATATGCACTTACTGTTAATCAATTATCCAATGTATCTATTCCTAGTAGTGTGCAGGATGCATTGGCAGATCTACAATGGAAAAAGGTAATAAATGAAGAGATGGAAGCCTTATAAAAGACGTCTACTTAGGAACTTATTCTATTACCCAATGGAAAGAAGACAATTGAATATAGATAGGTGTTCACTCTAAAACTCAAAGCGAAAGGGAGCATTGACAGATATAAAGTAAGATTAGTTACAAAGGAATATACATAAAAATATAGGGTGGATTACTAAGAGACTTTTGCACTTGTAACCAAACTTAATATAATTCGCATTCTCATATCTATATAAGCAATTTGAGAGTGGTCTGTACAATAATTTGATGTTAAGAATGCTTTCCTTAATAGAGATTTAGAGGAAAAAGTTTATATAGAGCTGCTACTAGGAGTCAATCTTCTTCATGTAAAAATGAAGTTTGTAGATTGAAAAAAAACATTACATGGACTTAAACAATCACCTAGAGCTTGGTTTAGGAGGTTCTCTTTTGTAATGAAGGCGTTCAGTTATAAACAAAGTAATTTAGATCATACTTTGTTTACAAAACATAAAGAATAAAAGGTAACAGCATTGATTGTATATGTTGATGATATGGTCTTGACAGGAGATGATCCATGTGAAATGAAGTTATTACAAAAATATTTGGCTGCTAAGTTCGAAATGAAAGATTTAGGACAACTTAAATATTTCTTAGGAATTGAAATAGCAAGATCAAAACAAGGGTTTTATTTTCACAATGGAAATATGTGTTGGATCTTTTGACTAAAATTGGAATGCTTGCTTGCAAACCAAAAGAAATACCTATGGAAATGAATCATATGTTCGGAATTTTTCTTGATCAAGTTCCAATAGATATTGGTCGTTATCAACGACTAGTTCAGAGATTAATTTATCTATCATACACAAGGTCAAATATATTACTTATGCTATAAGTGTTGTAAGTCCGTTCATACATGCACCAAATGAAGAATATATGAATGCAGTATATCGAACTTTAGATACTTGAAAGGCACTACCAGCAAAGGATTATTATTCTCAAAAAATAATATTCCTAACATTGAAAGATACACATATTCTGATTGGACAGATGGTCAAATAACTTGAAAATCCACATTTGGTTATTTTACTTTTGTGGAAGGTAATCTTGTGGCAATATCAAGTGCAGTAGCTTAATTCCGAAGTATGGCTCATGGCATATGTGAATTATAATGGATCAGGAATGTTTTAAAAGATTTGGGGATTAATTATGCAAAACCTATGAACCTTCATTGTGATAATAAAGTAGCTATTTAGATTGCACAAAATCCTTTGCAACATGATCACAACAAACATGTTGAAACCGATCATCATTTCAACAAGGAAAAGTTAGTTCGAAAGGTTATATAATTTCCTTTAATCAAGTTTAAAAATTAGTTGGCTAATATACTTACAAAAGCTGTTTGATGTTTCATGGTATAACTGACAAATTGGGCATGACAGATATTTAGGCTCTTCATGAACTGTCGATAGAGATTGATTTCATAATTCTAGCAATAAGATTGAATATAATATACCCTTCAGAATATAGGATAATTTTTTATTTTACGTTGAAGTTTGTATTTATTTATTAACTCTAAATGAGAGTAAGAAACTATTCATCAAAAAATTATTCTGAAATAGTAATGTTTGACACTTCACGAGTAAATCTGTTTTTTCAGAATCCGAGTTGTATTAAAGTTAGCTTCGAGAGTACTCAAGGAGCGTGTCCTTCTCTCATCGACCACTGAAAAATCTATTGAACATGGCAAACCAAACTAATCACGAGATTGTGTAAATTGTCTATATCATGCACTGGAACTAGATGCGGTGATGTGCTTTTAATGAGTAAAAGGGACCGTCTGCACAGTTTCGGAAAGTACTAAGCTAAATCTTTATAAGGAAACATAAGAGACAGCAAATCAATGATATAAAGAACATAATACATGGTTATCTAACATCCAGCCCTGTTGCCATTTGCAATGGCTCATTCTTAACTAATATATTTTTATTCACTTTGCATTAGCATGTGCTGTTGGAGCTATCCAAAACCAAAAGATTTAAGAAGAAATTCTACGTATATAGTTTGGACTTTGGTGTTAAATTTTGAGTGTTGCATTAAATGGTTGTAATATTTATCTTTATAATATTTATACAATATAAAAGTTATGAAAATTTTTTAAAATTTCTGTTTCTGTCTTATTTGAATCATCGAGGAAGGATATGCTACTTGTTGAAGAGGACTGAACTCCTCGAATTCCGCTTTTGGTCTAGATTTATCAAAGAACAATTCTAGTTAATAATAACGGCTCAAAACTCAATACACTCTCTCTCAATTAAAAAGAAATAAAACTAAATAATAAAATGATATTATTTTTATATATTTAAAATTTTATAATCTAATACAACACAAAATAATGTAGTAAATTTAATATATTCTAATCTAATACGTGTCACTAAACGTACCCAAAAAGTATGCTAGAGTCTATGATCTTTGTTATTTCGCACATATAAATTCTAGATTGGCTATGATTCGATGCAGAGATAAAAGGACCATTTATTACAATAAACGTCAACTTGTATATAATTAGTCACCGCTAGCTGTTCTTCAATACTGATTATGCCAGTGGAATCAGAGAATCTTTCTGTTTGAGCCATATTAAAAATTTCAAATGGCTCAACTGCTTGCTATTAACAAGAATTAATGTCGTTTTCACGTACGTACCAATCGTCAACAACTCTCTTATTCTCTCCATCGATGTTTTTTTATTGAATATTTTTTAGCGAGCTTTGGATAGGAGAACATAAATGGCCAACTGACATGATTAATTTTATCGTCCTACTCGTTAGACGTATCAAGACACCAAGAGTTTCAATAATAAGAGAACCATTTCTATTAACAAATAATAAGCCTTAGTGATTGAGTACAAAAGCTAATTAACCACGACTGCATAATTAAAAATTATGTTGATGTATATATATATATATATATGTATGACAATTTAAATGTTTGTATTTGTTACAGAATAATTCATGGTAGCAATAATTAATAAATATACAAATAAACAATATACCCTTGGGCATTCTCAAGTTTTAGTTAGAGAAAACATAGTACTGGTTCAATGAATTCCATCTATAAATAGAGCAGTTTCCCTTGCAACATTTCTCACCCTCAAAAAGGTTTGTAGATAATTAATTAGACACAATGAAAATTGTTAATTATTTCGTTTTGGCTTTTGCCCTCATGGCTTTGGCTTCCTCATTTGCCTCTGCCTCTGACCCTAGTCCTCTTCAGGATATCTGTGTTGCCATCAAAAACCTCAAGGATGGCGGTATAAATTCTTTCTCTAATACGACGCATGGAATTATGTAACTTTATATTTTCTAATTAATTGGTTTGATTGGTTTTTTTCCTGCATCTCGATCGTTGACTTAAGTAATTCTATAACAAAATAAAGTAATAAATTCTCCTAGTTAATAAGTAGTTACTCCCAGTTATGAGACGGTAATTCAGTTTTTTATTCCTTTCTCTGTAGCTAAGCTTACTATTGCTTGTCATGTTCGTATATAACAAAAACTTCGCTTGTTAATTTTGTGCAGTTTTTGTCAATGGAAAATTCTGCAAGGACCCAAAGTTGGCCAAGCCAGAAGATTTCTCCTTTTCTGGTCTAAACAAGCCTGGAAACACAGCAAATCGACTTGGTTTTAATGTCACTACAGTAAATGTAGAACAAATTCCAGGACTTAACACTCTTGGAATATCTGCAGTCCGTATTGATTATGCACCATATGGACAAAACCCACCTCACACTCACCCACGTGCCACTGAAATCCTTACTGTCCTGGAGGGCACTCTTTACGTTGGATTTGTGACATCAAACCAGCTAAACAATACACTTGTTGCTAAAGTGTTGAATAAGGGAGATGTTTTTGTATTTCCAATTGGTCTCATTCACTTCCAATTTAATATTGGAAAAACAAATGCAGTTGTCATTGCTGGTCTAAGCAGCCAGAACCCTGGTGTGATTACAATCGCAGACTCCATCTTCGGAGCCAAACCACCAATTAACCCTGATTTTCTTGGCAAGGCATTCCAGCTTGATCCTTCTATCGTCAAATCTCTTCAGGCAAAGTTCTAAATGTACAGCTAGAGAAACTTTCTCTATAGCAGCTTTCTTCAATAAAACATGGATTGCTCATTTCCATGTTGTCATTGTTTTGTTCTGTAATAAAGACGCTGCATACATAATTGCCTGGAATCGCCTTTGTTGTTTTTTTTTTATAATATTCAATATCAATATATATTTTTCATTAAATAAAATAAAAATTACACATGTTAGACGGATAATTTTTATTAAATCATCAAATATCTACTTACTAAATAATTTGGGTCTTCAGTTAAATTTATGGATCAATGACATAACCTTACTGTAATTTTCAACGATGTTAAGACCCTCATTTGTCACAAACCTGACAAATGCACAATTAGATTATGATATTGTTAGTCATTTTCACATAAATAAAAAATAAAATATAATATCTCAAGAGTATGGTAATAATTTACAATATTACTTGGACTATAAACTTTCTATACAAATTATTCATAGGAATTAATGTGAAAATATTTATTTATTTTATTTTAGTATTATAATATTCTAAACTAAAAAATATAAAAATATATAAGAAGAATTTAATTGTATCTCTATTATGATTATTACATAATGTGACAACAATTTATTACTAAAATTTTCAAAGAAAGAATGACATTTCCCCTAAGAATTGAGCATTCTACTTGAATCCAACCAATTTAATATATATTCTTCTATAATTTTAGTTGGTAACACTTAACCCTTGATTTAAAATGGGCGCCTACACTGCATCAAGGAAAATGTCATTATACCTCTTAATTTTTAAGGCAAATATCATTGGACCACATAATTAAAGAATATATCTTTATACTCCAATTTTTTAAAGATAAATACATTAAACCTCTTTGTTGATGCAAAAAAATGTCCGGCTACTTTCTTACATTAAACAAGGAGCAACTCGGGGGGTGAGGTACAAAATCGATCCGACTACAATGTGAGTGGATCCTTATTATTGAATGTTTGATAATCGAACCTTCTGTGTGTAAAGGTTCACCTCAAAAACTCTGCAAAATATTAACACACTTGGAGTAACGCTGGATGTGTTTCTCAATGGGAGAACTCCGATGCCTAAGTCAGGAAAGAGGATAAAGGTGAGTAACAACTAAAAAATTAAACCTTTTCTTATATATCTTCTTCGTTTTCTTTTGGAGCAATCAAAAAGATTATCCAGTAAAGTTCTTATGAAAGAAAAAATGGGAAAGGAGAAAAAAGTCTTTCTCAAAGGATCCACCTTCCTTCTTTTATACTGGTTTTTTTTTTTACTAAATATGACTTGACATCGGAGAATGAGAATAATGGAATCTTTCTACTCTCGGACAGTGTGACAGATGCATTTCATTAATGCCCACATTATGTCATAATGACAGAATTTGTTGCTACAATGCTACCCCAAGTTTGACAAATGATGGGATCGACGAATTTCGAGGGATTAGATAATACCCAGGGTCAAAAGTTAAATGTCTTCACATCATTCTCATTTTTAAATTGGGAAGTCCCCAAGCCAAGAGCTAGGGGTCAGGGTACTCGGGTCAAGGTTCCCTGAACAGATACGGGTGTTATTGAAAACTGATCGCACGATACCCTAAGACGGATAGAACAACATTTCGGGGGGGACGGGAACAACGGGCCAGGTCCTTAGGCCTCAGAATCAAGGGGTGTCATATGTCCCCTGGAAAGATCTCCAAGTGTCAACCTCTCTTTTTACCCAAACACTCCTATTTATAAAAGAAAAAGTTATTAGATTCTTTTTTAATTAATAACTAATAAAAATATAAAAACAAGTAGCTAATTTTAGCTTTAATATTTTTTAATAAAAATAATTATATTAATTTTAATATTATAGAAACATTATTTTTTGCAAAACAGAGTGAATAGATATACATTTTTAAAACTAGCTATAATCATATAATAAATAGAGATTATATTTAATTATTTTTAAAAAAATTTTGACACTAACTACAATGCAAATAACTAGTCCAAAAGAAAGATAAAACAAGAAGTTGATTTAGTATTAATATAATTTGTTAAATAAAAATAATTATAATTTTATAAAACATTATAAAAATAAAGTTTTTTTTTAAATAAAATAGAGTGAATGATGTACATTTTTTAAAATTAACTATAACCATATAATAAATTTAGATTATATTAATTATTTATTTTTAAAAATTGTCATAATTATTTATAGGATGTTATTATATATAAATTTTTTATCAATAATATATCTATTCTAAAAATATCATAATTAAAGTTTGAAGATGTATATTTATTTATTTTATTTTATAAAAATCAATTATATATTTCTAATATTATCTAAATTTATTTTA
>JAVXUL010097827.1:0-20626 GCA_035590515.1 Trichilia minutiflora | reverse complement strand
GAGGATGCAGTGAACTCCCTTGCCTATGAAGCTGAAGCAAGAGTTAGAGATCCAGTTTATGGCTGTGTAGGTGCTATCTCATATCTTCAGAGACAGGTTCAAGGGCTTCAGAAGGAACTTGATGCGGCGAATGCTGATTTGATTCGCTATGCTTGTAATGAAATTCCAACAGCTCTGCCTGCGCCGCCCTCGGTGAGTTCATCAATTCAACCTGTTGTCCATCCCCAGAGGCCAATTGAATTTAGTAGAAGGATTGATAATGAAGGAGAGGGCTTCTATCAGCCTCCTGTTTATCCTCATCCTTATATTCTTCCTTGGGAGGATAACCCCTCAGGGTATATCAATCAAGGAGGGGGAGAAGACAATATGTGAAATTAAAATTCCAAGGTAAAATCCATCTAGGGTTTTTCTTTTGTGGACATGACCTGAAGATCACCAGTCATTGGCATGGTACTATATTTGGTTGAGGTTTAACTCCAGCTAGACTCATATGGATTCTGCTAGCTAGATGACTTAAGTTTCTCTGTTAGCAATTTATTTGATGGATTTAGTATTTTGTCCACCAAAAACATGGGGCTAGACATGCAGTCTCTCTAGCTTAGTGTTTTAAATTGCGTTTTGGAACTTAAATAAGGCCGTAGAACATGGTGGTGTGTGGCTACTGAAATTGTTGTGTTATTAGTGCAGCTCTAGCCATGCGCTGTACTCTGTCATTGTTGATGTTTAAGAATAAATGTTAACTATATATATTAAGTAAAGAGGATTCTCTAGCCTAAGTCTACGGCTATATATATTCCTACCTTTCTCCTTTTTTGCTAAGGACCACCGGTTTACTTTCTTCCCACATTTGAAGAGTTTCATAGTCTCAGATATATATATATATATATATATATATATATATATATATATATATTATTCGACTCCCAAGTCGCACCTAATTGACCATGTATCAATAGAATTCTCATTTAGATTTTTTACCTTTCTCCTATATGATTAGCAAACTGAAATAATGCACCAAAATTTGTTAACTGGTGAAGGAGAAAGTTTATAATATAACATCAACCAATAGGAAAGTAAATATTATGTCTTTCAATTGTGTTTCATTATATAGTTTTATCTTGTACTAAAAAATTACTGTACTGTGAATTTGTCTGTTTTACATTTTAGCTCTTAATTAGCCTGAGAAACCCAGTCCCAGTCACACTTCAAATTTCTATGGTAGTAAATATGCCTCCGAAACAGTAAGCGAGGTCGCATGCGTTCGTTGGATCCAATATACAAAGTAGCCAGTTCTTCTTTCTTCTACGGTCTTTCAGTATTTACTTCCTCAGCCATTCCTGATTTTTATCCCAAAAATTTACTAGAAATAATATTAGAACCTAAGACAAAAACTATCACACACAGTAATTTCTCTCTCTCTCTCATACTTTATATTTCTTATGTTCATCTGTTTGAAATCCTATGTCAAGCGATAGGAATGTGTGATTTTTCATGTGTATACGAAGATGACATGAATTATATTATTAAAGGAAAGAGCTTGACTGGAAATAAGCCTGAATAAAAAATCCAGCAAATTAAATATTTTAAGAAAAAATTAGGGTTAGGGTTTTATTACACCTATAAAAGTTCTTTCATCATCTGCGCTTTTTCTTCCTAGGAGCAATTTCTCCCAAGTAAGCCGTCATTTTGTAACTAATTGTCGAAGTTTTAAGTTAAACAGTCTTAGACGATTTATAGAAAGAGCACAGAGATTGTGAGAATCTGCTTTTTTACTTCTTGATATCTGAGTTGAAGATGATTACTTTCGAATTTCCTTATTTTCTTCGACTGTCTAACTCTTTTCAACCACACAAGTCACAAAATCACCAACCAACACACTCTTCTCTCTCTTTTAGGTTAATATTCACACACTTGCTTTCATTAATGTGTTGCTGTAATGTTGCAGCATAAAGCTTTGATCTGGAGACGATCATATCTTCTGTTTCTTCTTTCACTTTTTGTCAGTCTCCTTACTCTTTTAAACAGACACACGTATATTACTGTAGCAATCATGTTAAAATTGTCCTTTCCATCTTAAGCGTCTCTGGATTTGGGTCTGCCAGTTCCAGTGAGAGTCACGTCTATAGTCCTCCAATTCATCGCCTCTAATTTCAATTTCTCGAGATTGCAAAAACACTGGCCTTTATCTACCTTGGAATTTTTTGGTGAACCAAATCTCAATGTTCTGACCCGATTTCACCCACCCCATCTTTTTTCCTTGTGATCATGACATTAAATATATTATATATATATAATTACTTCATAAAAACTAAAAACATACATGCACATATCTGTATGTGTGCAAGTGCACCTGTTATCATGAAGAGTTTTGGCTTGATATAAGTACTGTTGATGACAGTGGGCTACTCAGAGTGGAAAAAAGCCTGGTATGATGAATAATATAACATTTCAAGTTAAAGTTGGGTTTTAGCTTTTGTCTGAAAGAATTGAAAGAGAAAGAAAAAAGTTGTTTATTAATTGAGAATCCTTCAACTATCTATCAATAGGTTTCTCTGCAAAAACGTAAGAAAGAAGCAAAGATCAGGTTAAATTTGCAGTTGTAGAGTAAATTATTATATATTATTTATGGTCAAGGTCAAGACAAAGTGAAAAACATCAACAACATCAGAATATGCGGGTCCTACTTATGCTATGCAACACAGTATGGCCCTCCCCCTCCCCCCTCTCCTTCCCCCCAACATGCGCACAAAAAATTCTTATGCTCTTTAAAAATTAATTCATATTTCATGAATATTTGATTGACAGCAGGCCAGGTTAGATGACGAACGATATGCTGCTGCTTTTGCTTGCTCATTATTTGAGGTTTGACACTTCACACGCTTACACACACGATCATATCCACACGTTCATTCTTTGCTTTCTTTTCATCTTTAAACTGTACGTGTAAGGGGATATATGTCAAATATCATATGATAGTGTCTTTCAGATAGATGTTGGAAAATCAAAAGATTTGCTTTCTTGCTACAATTGTATTGACATGGAAGCTGATATGATTGTTGGATATATAGTAGATTATTCATTCCTTGTTTCATTTATCGTTTTCCAATCAGAAGTGGTATACTATTTGCGCTTTTATCGTATCATCAAGTGGTTTCTCTGTTACCTCCATCAAATAATGAAGTCTTACTTTCACGGCTTTTGCAGGTAAAATTAAAAGGAAAAAGAAAATGTTCGCAAACAAAATAATGTAATAAATTTTACCCTATGTTATATATATGATATAATTAATCAGTGTAATGTTGCTTTGGCAGTCGGTGTTAATTAGGATTTCGAACATCACTTAAAACTTTCACAGATGAACCTGTTACGTAGTTGGCTGGTGGCCATTTCTTTCTGGATTTACAATTGATGTACCAGATAGATAAAATGAAGTTACATTTTCAAGTTTTACACCGAGTGATGGGTAGATACGTACGTATATTACCAAAGCAATACAACAGTGAACTAATTTTAAATTGATTACGAATTGCAGAATTTATGATAATGTTCTATGAATAAAAAATCCCGTTTAATCAATATCACCTAATTATATAAATATAAAGACATGCACATAAGTACTTGCAACTTAATTTTAAGATTTGATGAAAGAACAGGCTCCCAAATGCCGAAACTTAAACATTGAAAATATGTTTAATTATTTTAACCATAGATTATTTATTGCATTAGAATGAAATAGAGTTACTATATTTTTAACTGTATAATTTTCTAAGCAATTAAAATTCTATAGATAATACATAGTGGGAATACAATTAGCAGCGCATGGAAATTGGAAAACACTAATAGCATAAGTTTTTTTTTTCTTTTTTTTTTGTTGGGATGAGTGCCTTGCATATGTCTCACGTATAGAAATTAAAACATTTATTTCTTTTTTTGCATTGTAAGTAGAAGGGAGTATGATGGATTTTAAAAGTTGTGAAAAAATTAAAAATATTTGAATTTTTGATTTTTTATAAAATTAGGCCTATAAATCAATTGGGCCTTTAAAGTTATTCAAATCTTTTTTTTCTTTCAATTTTTTAATTTTTACTCTCTTTTATTTGTAAGTTTAGAGTACTTTTCTAAATTTTGTATTCTTTCATTTTAAAGATATCAAAAATATTGACTAAATATTAGTATTGTTTTATTTTTATCTTGTTATTTACTTACTCAAAATCTCTTTTACTAGTTTCTGAGAATATTTTCTTAATAAATTAGTGTCGAAGCCTCTTTTGAAATTTTATAAAAACGATGACAATAACAAAAATACATATTGAGAAGTTTGATCAGAGTAACTTCAGGTGATTGCTCAAGACGGAGGTTATCTTAATCCAAGATGGAGTTGAGTTAACTCTTCAAAGAAGAGAAAAAATATTTAAGAATTTGGGTGATGAAGATTTTACTACTATGGATAAAAAAACGAGATCATTTGTTATTTTAAATCTCTTCGATAAAATTTTGCAGGAAGTTGCCACTGAGACAATCACGAGAGGTATATAAGAGAAGTTGAAAATTTTGTATATAAAAAAATCAGTGAAGAATTAACTTTATTTGAAGTAGTTCTTATATATGCTTTAGATGACAGAAGATACATCTATACTCTCACATCTTAATAAATTTGATTTTATTGTTATAGATTTGATGAATATAGATGTTAACTAGATGATAATGATCAGGATTTATTGTTATTATGTTCTCATCATTGGTCCTTTAAGTATTTTCGTTATATTATGATTTATGAAAAGAATTTAATTTCTTATTCATAAATTAAATCTACTTTAAAATCTAAGAAATAGATTGATAGTGATATAATTAAGAAAAATAATAAAAATCAGGCAGAAGGCTTAATTACTAGGGGTTGATTAAAGAAGAGAGAATCCAAAAATAAAAAATCTAAAACTAAATCTAAATTCAGATATAAGAATTTAAAATGTAATTACTGTTATAAAAAAGGATAAATTAAGTATGAATGTTTTAAGTTAAAATATAAAAAAGAAATAAGAAGAAAATTATTAAGAAAAATAATGACACCATCAAAACTAATGTTGTAGCAGATGAGAGTGGTGAAAATATTTCTTTGTAACTGATAATAAAACAAGGTTTAAGAATAAATGAATTTTATATTCGGGTTGTTCTTATAACATATGTTCTAATAAGAATTTATTCTCTACTTATGAATCTTACAATAGTAGAATTCTTTTAATGAGTAATAATGTTATTTGTAATATTATGGACAATGATATAGTCCAAATTAAAATACATGACGATACTGTGAGAACGGTCATTAATGTTAGATATGTTCCTGATTTGAAAAAGAATTTTATCTCTTTGGGCACTCTAAAAGCACTTGGATACAAGTATTCAGCTGAAAGTGAAGTTTTGAAAACTAATAAAGATGTTCTTATGATTATGAAAGATTGTAGGTCTGATAGTTTGTATATCTTATAGGAATCTTTAGTTACAAGTTTTGTTACAGTATCTACATCTTCCTTGTCTGATTCTGACATCATTAAATTATGACACATGTAATTAGACCATATAAGTGAAAAAGATTTAACCATATTAAATAAAAGAGGTCTTTTTTGTGGGTAAAGTATTGGGTTAATGGATTTACGTGAGTATTATATTTTTAAAAAATAAAAAAGAATTAGCTTCAGCTCACCAGTAGTTTACTAAATAAAAGATACTTTAGATTATATTCACTGAGATTTTTGAAGACTTTTACATATTCTATCTAAGAATAGTGCCAGATATATGTTGACTTTCATTAATGATTGTTCAAAGAAGGTTTGAGTTTATTTTTTGAAGTAGATAAATGATGTTTTGTTAATCTTTAAGCAATAAAAAATTATGATTGAGAAACAGATAGGAAGACAGATCAAGCGACTTAGAACAGATAATGGCTTAGAATTTTTATGAAAGTAAATTCAATGAATTTTGTCATAATAAAGAAATTGTTTAACACTACACAATCAAGATAACACCTCAACAGAATGTTATGACAAAACAGATAAACAGAATTTTTTTAAAAAGAGCTTATTATATGATCTCCGATACAAGTTTGACAAAAGATTTTTAATAAGAAATGATTTTTACAGCTTGTCATATTACCAACTGTGCTCCTTTTGCATTTTTTAATTTAAAACTCCTAAGAAAGTTTGGTTAGGTACTCTTGCAAATTACTTTAATTTAAAAACTTTTGGGTATTCAATATACATGCATGTGAATCAAGAAAAATTAGAGCTTAGAATTAAAAAATGTATTTTTCTTAGACATACTTCTAAAGTAAAACAATACTGATTATGGTGTTTAGATTCTAAATTCTCAAAATTTATAATTAGAAGAGATGTTACATTTGATGAGTTATCTATGTTATCTTCAGAAAAGAAGTATTATAATATTTATGATTCAAGTAAAAATGATTGTGTGCAGAAATAAAGGATGTGAAAAAATAAGAGTATTTGAATTTTAGATTTTTTATAAATTTAAATCTACAAGTTATTTAAACTCTTGAAGTTATTCGGACCCTTTTTTCAGTTTAAAATTTTTACTTCTTTCAGTTGTAAGTTTATGAGTATCTTCTTAAATTTTGTGTTTTCCTATTTTAAAGATAGTAAAAATATTTTATTTGTTTTTGGTCGTGGATATAGGTCACATTAACTTAATCGGATAAATATTAGTATTTTATTATTTAGTTGCTCAAAGTTTTTTTACTAATTCTTAAAAATATTTTCCTAACATTTTGTTTTTAGGA
The DNA here is from genome assembly GCA_035590515.1 of Trichilia minutiflora. Classification (NCBI taxonomy): domain Eukaryota; kingdom Viridiplantae; phylum Streptophyta; class Magnoliopsida; order Sapindales; family Meliaceae; genus Trichilia; species Trichilia minutiflora. The sequence goes on along the minus strand of JAVXUL010097827.1, from coordinate 13,836 downwards.
CATTCTTAATTTGTTTTACTTTCACTTTTTAGTAGCAAATGGAGACCAAACCCTTTCTATCATAGATCAATACCAATTCATATATAGATGCCCTACTTATTAAATTATATGTAACATAATTTCAATTCCTTTTTGGCCCTTTGGTAATTACTTTCTTGACTAAAGCATTATTTTTAAAATTCTCAAATAATTGTACAAGATTAAGGGGAAGGGCCATAACTTGTTTTGCTTCTGATAATGCAAACACACACAACAAATTATAAACAAGTATTAAAGATGTTCAATATGTACATTGGACTCTGTGCCTCAAATAATGCATCATGAGCAAAATCCAATGAATGTATTATAAAATTACGAGCTTTATATATACATAACCAAGATCCATGAATTTCACAACTTCTAGATTGACGTTTCTCTCTCTCTCTGTGTGTATGTATGTGTGTGTATATATATATATATATTATTTAAGAAGTAAAATATTCCAGGATATATATAGTGTTTTGCACCTACCAATAGGGCTTTATTAATTTGAATCACGCCACATGCACATGTTCTGAAAAAAGTTTAAAGTGACCATGGAGAATTAAGAGAGAAGGAATAGATATTTATATTCCAATTAATGTTCTCCTAATATTTTATTACGAAACTTAATTGCTTCTGTCAGATTGCCAATGATGATGGTCATGATGATTCCCATCGGTGTGATCATTAAATAACCCAAGATCATGATAAATGGATCCATACTCTATCTTTCAATTAAAGCAAATGATTTAAAAAATAAGACTGATACCAACTAAATTGTTATGCGAAGATATGAATAGCAGATACAAATCTAGCAAGATATGAAGAGAATATATATAATGAAGAATATTTTAGCAAGCGGAGAGAAAGAGAGAACGAAAGAGAGTATAATTCTGAGTATATAGTGTTAGCCCCTGTAATCTTTTTGAAGGAACGCTCGACCCTATCATGTGTGTACAAAGTGTTGTTCCTGACTGACCTAGGTGGTTCATTTTGACTTTGATTAATAAAGTGATCCTCCCTCGTCAATAAAGTTAGAACCAAATACCAGAACCATTAATGCTTACAAAAATCCCCGTACTAATTGCGACTTGTTTATTTCATTACTAAAGCATTTCGTGGACTTCTCTTTATACCATGCGGCAGAGCGATTTCTGCTTTACTTTTCATAGTCTACCGATCCTTAACAGTCAACACAATCCCCAAGCTACTGATGCGGCAAAGAATTTGAGTGTAAATTAATTGATTATACATTTAAGTTTCCATCTTTTATTTTATTTTCGTGCAAGTATATAGATGCTCACTATATTTGGGTGAATGTGCAATGGGTCGGGCTGCAAAAAAGATTAGTAGATCCAAGTGGAATTGTTGGGCTTAACCTCGGGCTTATTGGGTTTTGAGCTTGCCAATCTGTATCCGTTTTTGATGGAATTTTGGGTCACAGAAAGTTCGTATAAACACCATTCTCATTTTGATAGTTCTGCCTGACGTTCTAGAGATATTTAACAAGCACAAGCAATTATTTTGATCCTTCGAATTCACTTATTATGTTTAAGGTTGTTATTTAATTGCCATTGAAACAATGAAGTATGGACACTTTAAACAGGATTCTGCATGCTGAAAAAGATTTCGGTAACAATCTTAAAAATACTAATATTAATACAAGGACTCTGCTCATGTTCGTTGAACATTGCAGGAGAGAGATAATTCACAATGCAAATCCAATTGCACTAACCATGTCCTTGAAATCCATCAAAAACAGAAAAAAAACACAACCGAGGAAGCTTGCATTCGGTATAGTAGCATTGGATAGTTATCTTATCTCATATGTAATGGATAGTACAAAGAAACACTTGTAATTATGTCCACGTAATGAAATAGGAATATTAATGTGAATTTTCACAAAACACGTATGATTGTGTTTGTAGTTAGGAACTGGTCATTCATGTAGATGAATTGTATTCATGCCATATTTCAGGTACGTGTAACAAAATTTTTACTAAATATAAATACAATTTGTTTATTATTGTGTTATATGATTAAAAAGGATCAAATATTATAATTTGTTTAATTGTTATTGGTTTAATCATATAATTATCTATTGAGAATTTAATAAAGAGGTGAATTTATTGAGAATAAAAAAGATTTTTTTTTATGTATAAAGAGGTGAATTTATTGAGGATAAAAGAGAATAAATTTTTTTTCAATATTTTATTCTCAATATTAAAGTATGTACATCGAATAATATGATTAATATTTGTAGTTATAATCTATAAAGTATGTACATTGAGAAATCAAAATTTTTAGAATTAAAATTGTAGAAAGAATAAAAATAAAACAAAATATATAGATAGGATAATTTAACGTAGAATAAAAGAATTTTTTCCAATTTATGAAAGAGGTATAAAAATCTACAATTAAAATTAATGAGAATAGAAAAGCTTTTTCTTTATAAAAGATATGTGAAAATCTAAACTTATATGTATTATTAAGCTACTTAAGCAGTGATAATTTAATTTGATATCATAGCAAGTTAGGCTTTATGATTGAGTGAAAAAATTTATTAAATAAAATCAAACTTGGATTGATGCACCACGTCGCTCCACACGTGGATCCAAGAGGAACCTTAAGTGTGTTGATTAGGTCGAAATCATAGTCAAGCAGAGAAAAGTTTGCTGGTAGTTATTTGCTTGTGGTTTTATTTTTCAGGATCATGTATGTAGAAATAGGAGTAGTTATTTGTTTCTGTTGTCAACCCACTCCTCAAGTTCATGTGCGAAGAAGTAGGGATAGTTGTTGCATTTCTTTTGCATTTAATTTGGGTTCGTCATCAATAAAAGCAGGTTATTTTCCAGAACAAAATTACTGTTCTATTCTCACCTTAAGAAGAATACGAAATTGCTTTGACTGGGACCTATTATTGGTATCAGAGCAATGACTACCAACAAGGAACGCATTAAAAACCTAGAGTCCGGCTTTGGTGGACTTCAAAATAATTTCGCTCGAATGGAAGGTGGTTTGAATGACAAGTTGCATCAGTTAGAAATAGCTATTAACAAGATGTCTGAATTAATGCTCTCCAGTCGAGCACTGCCCAACCTTCACTGTCAAACCTACAACTCAATTAACTTCACCAGTCATTCAAACAGTAGACGACACGTCACAAACTTAATCAGAAGGGGGATGACAATTGTTCTTCTCCAAATTGGCTAAGTTGGAATTTCTCCGATTCTTAGGAGGAGATCCAACCAAATGGTTCGCCAAAGTCGATCAATTCTTTGAATACCAAAACACCATTGAATCCCAGAAAATACCATTGGCTTCTTTTCATCTTGAGAGAAAAGCTAATCAGTGGTGGCAATGGCTGCATCGCAGTTGCCAAGATTTGGGCTTGTTGTTTCAGGAAGAACTTTGGGCCAGATTTGGGCTAACTGATTGTGAAGATTTTGATGAAGCCTTATTAAAAATAAAGCAAATGGGCTCTCTATGTGAGTACCAAAAGGAATTTGAAAGGTTGGAGAACAGAGTCCATGGGTGGACTCAAAAGGCTCTGATCAGAACATTTATAGGTGGTCTTAAATTAGAGGTGGCTAAAGGCGTAAAGATGTTTAAGCCTAACACTTTGAAGGAGGCTATTGGTCTTGCAAGAATGAAGGACGAATAGTTGTATCGCCATCAGAAAATTTTAACATTGGGAGGTCGAAACAATACTGACCTCAATCCTTTGACAAAAACCAGACCTGTAACCACCTTAAAACTGCTGTCATGGGAGGAGATGTAAAAATGACGAGCTCAAGGGGTGTGCTTCAATTGCGATGAAAAATTTTCCCTTGGACATCGTTGTAAAGGCTCTCAACTGTTGTTACTAGAAGGATATGAAGGGAAAGATGATGTAAAAAATTCATTACCAAACCAACCAAAAATATCACTGCATGCAATGAGTGGCTGGAGTGCACACAATACTATACGGGTGTTGGCAAAAATTGATACTCATGAGCTGGTAGTCTTGATTGATAGTGGGTCTACGCATAACTTTATTAGCGAAAGAATGGCCAATATTCTTCAATTACCTGTCACTCCCACAACAGCCTTCGATGTTAAAGTGGCTAATGGGAAGACATTGAAATATCAAGGGTAATTCGATGATGTTAAAATTCTCCTCCAAGGTGTTCCCTTTTTTCTCACATTTTATGCTTTGCCTTTAATAGGGTTGGATGTGGTTTTAGGGATTCAATGGCTTTCACAATTGGGGATGGTAATTTGTAATTGGAAACTACTGACCATGGAATTCCAGTGGAATAATCATGATATTCGACTACAAGGGGAAAGCACACCATTAATTCAATCAGTGTCAGCTTTCACCATCTCTAAAGATGTGCATCAAAGCAATTCCATAATGGCTGTTTGTCTCCAATCCACAGAAATTGCAATGTCGGTACATACCCACCTTGATATGTCTACATTACTAGAATATTATAAAGACCTTTTTTCGAAGCCGTTGCAACTTTCACCAGAGGAGCAAATATCATCAAATTACTTTGAAGAAAGGCACAAAACCTATCAATGTTCGACCTTATAGATATGCCTATTTTCAAAAAGTTGAAATTGAAAAAAAAGTTTAAGATATGTTAAATTTGGAGATAATTAGACCTAGTACAAGTTCTTTTTCATCTCCTGTTCTGTTAATAAAAAAAAGGACGGGTCATGACGTTTCTGTACTGATTATAGAGCGCTTAATGTTGCCACTATAAAAGATAGATTTCTAATTTCCACTATAGAAGACATGCTTGATGAACTTCATAGAGCTATTTACTTCACTAAACTTGATTTAAGAGCTTGTTATCATCAGGTACGAGTTCATCCTTTTGATATACATAAAACTGCCTTCCGTATGCACAATGGTCTATGAATATTTGGTTATACCTTTTGGCCTTTGCAATGGCCCTTCTACATTTCAGGCTCTTATGAACTCTATCTTTCACCCTCATATCCGTAAATTCATCTTAGTTTTTTTTAATGATATCTTAATATATAATCCTAATTGGACTTTACATCTTGAATATATTAAAATAACTTTTAAAATCTTAAGGCACAACCTCTTTTTTGTAAAATTAACAAAATGTGGCTTCGGGTTACAAGAACTTGAATATTTGGGTTATATTGTTACTCCGAATGGTGTTAAAGCGGACCAACAAAAATTTAGTCTATGATCAATTGGCCTATACCTACTAACATTTCTGAGTTGTATGGATTTTTAGGTCTTACAAGTTACTATAGAAAATTTGTTCGCAACTATGGCCTTATTGCTCAACCACTCACTAATCTTTTAAAGAAGGGTCAATTTCGATGGTCTGAAGAAGCAGAAATTGCTTTCACAAACCTTAAGACAGCCATGACAACAACACCAATACTTGCTATGCCTAATTTTAATGAGCCATTCATCATTGAATCTGATGCTTCTGGTGATGGTATTAGTGCTGTATTAACTCAGCAGGGCAGGTCGATTACATTCATGAGTCGGGCTTTGGGTATTGCTAAGAAGTCTTGGTCTGTTTATGCTAAAGAAATGCTTGCTACTATTCATGCAGTTTGCACTTGGAGGCCTTATTTACTTGGGAGGAAATTTTATATTCATACTGAACAATTCAGCCTTAAACATTTTTTGGAACAGCGAGTTATTACTTTGAAGCAGTAAAAATGGGTGGCGAAATTGGTTGGGTATGAATATGAAATTAGGTATAAACCTGGACGGGAGAACAATGTTGCAGATGCACTTTCTCAAATAGGGGGGAGCCCGTGCCTTAAATCACTTTATGTTTCTCACACTTCTTTATAGGATGACATAAAACAAGAGGCACTCCATAATCTATACATGCGAGAAATTGGACAACAAGCTACTTAGACACCTGGACAACCTTACAGCTGGCATAATGGTTTAGTGTATTATAAAAATAGAGTCGTGGTACCTCCTCATTCTCCTATCATTAACCTGCGCACTTATAAAAGATTGACCCAGCAATTCTATTAGCCTTCCATACACCAATTTGTCTAGGATTATGTTGCCTTATGCGACGTGTGTCAATGCACTAAGGTGGAGACTTTAACACCAACTAGTCTTCTTCAACCACTACCTGTTCTATGTCAAATTTGGGATGATGTTAACATGGACTTCATTGATGGCCGACCTACTTTGCATGGTCAAAATTCCATTTTAGTTGTGGTTGATAGGCTAAGCAAATCTGCACATTTTATGGCTTTAGCGCATCCATATACAGCAAAAGTAGTGGCTGAAAAATTCATTGACTCAATTGTGAAACTTTATGGCATGCCTAAATTAATTATTACTGACAGAGATCCAATTTTTAGTTTATTTTGGCACTTTATTAGTTTATAACTCGATTGTGAGATTCAATTTATTAGTTTATTTTGGTAAGAATTTTTTAAATTGTCTAGCACACAACTTTGAAGGAGTACCGCCTATCATTCGCAAACCGATGGCCAAACAAAAATGGTGAATAGATACATTGAACAATATTTGCAGAGCTTTGTGTATCAACATCCTCGCAAATGGTATTCTTTCCTTTCATGGGCTGAATTCTAGTATAACACCACCTACCATGCATCTATAGGTATGACACCTTTCTAAACACTTTATGGTAGACTTCCCTCTACCATTCTCAACTACAATAAAGGTCTCTATTCAGTTCATGAGGTAGATCAGAATTTGGTGGCTAGAGATGCCATATTGCAATAGCTTAAGAATAATCTTCATACAGTAACTAATCGTATAAAATAACAAGTTGATTTTAAAAGGCAAGATGTTGAATTTCAGGTGGGTGATCTGGTGTTTCTTAAATTGCATCCTTACCGACAGTATTCAATCTTCAAGCGTCCTTATCAGAAGCTTGCTAGTCGATTTTATGGTCTTTATCTAATCTCAGAGAAAATTGGGAATATAGCTTACAAACTTCATCTGCCATATGGTTCTTGCATCCATCCTGTATTCCATGTTTCTCTTTTTAAGAAAAAATAGGTGCCACCATTAAAGCAAGTTCAGACCTTCCACTTATGGATGCGGATGGCGATATGCTAGTAGAACCTCAAGTCATACTGGACACTCATTGGGTCAAACGGGGTTCATAGTTTGTAGCACAAGACCTCATCAAATGGAAGAACTTACCTGTTGAAGATGCCACATGGGAAGATTCCCAGCTTATCAAAGATCGAATTCTAGTTCTCAACCTTGAAGACAAGGTTGCTACCACAAAGAGGGGTATTGATGCACCACATCGCTCCACACGTATACCCAAGAGGAACTTTAAGTATGCTGATTAGGTGGAAATAATAGTCAAGTGGAGAAAAGCTTGCTGGTAGTTATTTGATTGTAGTTTTTCTTTCAGGATCATGTATGTAGAAATTAGAGTAGTTATTTGTTTTCGTTGTCAACCCACTCCTCAAGTTCATGTGTGAAGAAGTAGGGATGGTTGTTGCATTTCTTTTGTATTTAATTTGGGTTCGTCATCAATGAAAGCAGGCTATTTTTTAGAACAAAATTGTGGTCCTATTCTCACCCTAAGCAGAATACCAAATTGCTTTGACTGGGACCTATCATGGACATGAGAAAAAATCAGGTTTAAATATAATTATTTACAAAATATGTGTGTTGGGAATCAAATTTTTAGAATCAAATTTGTAGAAAAGAAAAATAAAATAGAATAAAATAAAATAAAATAGAGTAAATTAGAAAATTACACTAAATAATAAATAAAAATTCAAACATATTTGAGAATATCTAGTTTGGGTAGTTGAGAATTAGAGATTTTGTTATTGTTGATTTTAACTTAATTTTTAATTGTTTGAATTTATTTATTTTAAATAATTAAAATTATTTATTTATTTTTACTTAACAAATATTTAACAACATTTTTGCTTAAAAGAATAAAGGTAACTTTTTTTTAAAAACTTTTTTGTCTAAATTTTAAAATTTTGAAAATTTAATAAAATATATTTATATAAATATCCTTAACTAATTAATTTATTTATATTCTTATTCATATAAAAATTGTACACTTTTTTTTTTTAAAACATAAGTATATTTTCGTTAAAGAATTGTACAACTTAAAAAATTTAATATAAAATAATATAAATATTATTATTTTATTTTAATTTGATTTAGATTTATCAATATATCTTATAAATAAAATATATATATTTATTTTTATATAATATAATTGTTGGGTATAAATTAAAATCAAATATTTTTCAAATTCTCCTAAAATTCCTTACAACATATTTAGAAATAGGATAGATAAGTAAAGAACGTGATTATACATTAATACTCAAAAATCTCTAGGGTTAGTCACTCAATTTATATAAAAATCATCATCTCTCACAAAGAGAACTATATTTTAACTTGATCTAAAAGAAAAGATTAGGTAGGTAACTTAACAAAAACTCAAGTTTAGTCACACGAAAAGACTTTAACCATCACATCATTATCTAGTGCCTGAAGTTTGAGAAGAATTTTTGTGCATCAATATTAGCACCATTTATCGAAATCCTTTACAAAAAGCCATTTTCTAATAAAATCAAGAAAGATAGTCATGGTAGTAAGCAAAGAAATAAAAAGAGAGAAAAAGGAGAGAAGATGCAAATTTTTTTCACTTCATCCATTTTTTATCAAAATATTAATACAGATTTATTAATCTTTAAATCGCACTAAAATTTGGCTTGAATGTTCTTAAGATATTGTTCTAAGATATGAATGGAGGAGATGAGATTTTGTGATCTATAGTTCCAAAATAATTCATAAACAATGCCCACAAACAAATAGAAGTTGTAGATTTTTCTACTCTATCTAGTTTTCATCAAAATACATATACATATTCGTCAACTATTAAATTATATTGAAATCTGATTTGAATGTTATTGAGTCGTTATTTCTATATTTGGTTTCATAAATAGTAGTTTATATTTTTGACATCTCATTCAAAGAGGTCTTATTCGACCTCGAGTAGTGTCATCTAGTCCGAGGTTTCATCTTAGCCTAAAATCTTATCCTAAGAGCTCTTATCTGAGTACAAAGTCTCAACCCAAAAGGTTTTATTTGAGTTGAGGTCTCATTTAAGCCTAAAGTCATATTCCTCAGGTCTCATCTAACCTTAAGGTCACATCCGGAGATGTCTCATCCCAAGAAGTCTAATATAAGCTTAAGTTCTTATTTTAAGAGGTCTTATCCAACCTCAAAGTCTCATTCGACTTTAAGAGGTCTTATCTGTCCCCAAGATAATTTTATCCGACCTCGATATGATCTCATTTTTGAGATCTTATTGGACCGTAAGGTGTTCTTATCCAATCTATATTATTATCTGAATAGGTTTCACCTATAGTATTATCTGAATAGGTTTCGCCCAACCCTGAGGTCTCATCTAAGCCCAAAAGGTCTTATCCAATCCAAAGAGGTCTTATCCGATGCCAAGATTCATTCATCTATGAGGTGTTTTCGTTCAACCCTAAGGTAATCTTATTCGATCGTGAGATCTCATTTGTCCTTAAGGTGATCTTATCTGACCCTAAGATCTCATCTGACCTGAGATAATTTTATTCAATTTTAAGTTCATCTCATCTGACCTCGAGATAATTCTATCTAACCTTAAGGTCTTATATAACCTAAGGTGATATTATCCTATCCTGAGGTTATCTCATTCGATCCTAAGTTCTCATTTAATTCGAGGTGGTCTCATTCAACCTTAATACCTTATCTTAAAGATGAATTCTCATCCTAAACAGATTTTCTCATCTAAGAAGACCCTAATTTGAGTTATCCAAGAAAACCGAAATCTCAATCATTTAAGAAGAGTATAAATTTAGTTCTGGGAAGAAAAATTAGTACGTCATTCATCGTAAAACTTTGTTTTACAAATTAAAAATATTTTGATCATTTTATAAAATAAGGATATTTTCGTTATTTTTATCACATACAAGTACGAGTATAATTAACGAGTAGATGATACCACAGTAATGCTTAAGAATTAATTGGAAAATATCTAGATGATAAATGATTACATATAAAAAAGGTTTAATTATAGTATCCGTCAAACTTTCGAGTTTCAGAGTAAATTTTACATTAATTGATACCGATGATTGGCCGATCAATTATCAATACTTTAAAAGCAATGTATAAACTTATGATTAGAAATAAATTGGTGCCAAAATGGATAAAGAATAAGGGTCGAAATAAGGTTAGAAACAAAGTAGATTAAAGGTTGGACGATGAAGAAAATAGAGCAAAAAAAGCAGAAGAGAATTGGCCCAAGGCTTCCCCTTAGGACTTGCATCGGTTGTGGCAAATTTGTCATGATAGAGAAGGCTAGCATTAGACTTGGCATCAATCTTGGGGTTGATCTTCCAAAATATTTTCAATCTGACGCAGGTTAATCTTTTAACCTTACGAAATGATATATTCGCCCATTTTAGAATTTTCTTTCTTCTAATCTTTTAGGAACATTTTTGTAATTACATAGGACATTATAAATAAAGCCAAATAGGAAGAAATGTTCATTTTTTTCCTTCTTCTCTTCTCTACCCCCAATATCTCTTCCACCTGTTTTTTTAATTTCCACTAATTAAACTTTAATTTCTTACTAAAATCATAAGAACTCAACAACTTTTATACTTTATAAGCTTTGTTTTTCTAATTTTGCCAAGAAATCAAATAGTAGTAAAAATTAAGATTTTCACCCAATTTGGGATTTTTAACAATCAGAAGAAATCAGTGCTTCTTAAAGCCTAAATCAACCCATTAGTAAGATTTTTAACCCATTTTAAGTATTAATTTTATATTTTATTTAAATTGAGAATTAAGATTTACTTTACAAATAGGGCAATTAAGAATTTAGGTTTATATTAGATAATTTGACTTAGAATTTATTGATGTACAAAGTAACTAAATTGTTAATGTAGACGCTCTTTGGTATACTCCAAGAATCGAACTATAATATAGGTGAGATAGTCCTCGACTCTCATTAAACTTATAAAATAAAAGAAGTTTTAAGGTGATGCCAAGGATTTTCTAGTGTAGAAACTTCGACACTCAAGTCAATAAATGCAAAAAGATCAAAAATGGAATATGAAAAAATAGAGAAAGAGGAATAGGGTTTTTTTATTCCCAAGAAACTCAACCTTATTCTTGGAGGTGGCTGGCCGTATATGATATTTGTGCTCTATTGATTTTTTTAGGGTTCTCAATCCTTTTTCTTGTTGGAGAACATCCTTTTTTATAGGAGGGAAGTGTTGTATGATATAGATATTGCTTGCTAGCTTGGCATCGAAGAATGAGAGTATTAAATGGTTTATAGGTAAACGGCATGCTAGCCTCATTAAGATTGGTGGTGTCATCATCATTACCTTATATGGTCACAGATAACCTTTTGCCTGTAACAACTCCACACCTGATATATGACAAAACCTGTGACTTTGAGGAAAGGAAAGTCGCTTGGTCAGTGACACATATCCTTCTTGAAATCATTTTTATTTTTGATTTAGTGATACAGTGAGAATCGTCTTGAGTTAGAGTAGGTTTAGTATGAGCCCCGTGCTTAGATCTTCAAGGTATAACAATAATTTTATACTTTTACTATTCATACATTCATATCCATCCCGTACATTATGTGCGTGTGAGTGTGATTCCGTAACTTAGTTCGAGAATTTGATTGGTTAAGATAGAGTTTTGAGATTATAAACACAGGTTCCTCAATATAATTAAATATTAGTTTTATTTTGAGTGGGATCCCAATGATATTTTTTCAAATTTGAAGATTGAAAAGATGGACTTTGCTACAGCGAGAATTAATTTCCCTACTACAGCGAGACTTCTAGAAACCCCCGCTGCAGCGAGAAAATTAATCCCCCGCTACAGCGAGACTTTCAGAAGCCTCCGCTGTAGTGAGTTTTCTAGAAACCCTCGTTGCAGCGAGAAAATTCTTCTGCTTCAGCTCCGAGTGGCGGAAATATCTTCTATTTAAAGAGCCTTCACCCCTTCTTCCTCATTTTTCTCTCTCTCTTATACGTTCTTCCTCCTCTCTATATCTCTTACTTATACTTTATCCAAATCTTGATTTTTCATCACCATTCACTTACATTTTCTCGCTCTAACACTCTACGGGCTTGGATTTGGTGTTTAGAGCGTAAAAGTATAAGAGAAAAGCTAGGGTTTCGGCTCTAAATTTATGGATTTTTGGGTTTGAGGCAAAATCAGGGAAATCTGACACTACCACGAGGTTCGTAGCATCTGTTGGTGCGAGAATTATCCGTGGACCTTTCTCACGATCAATGAGGAATGATTTAGTTGATAAGGTGTGAAGGCGATATAGCTGTTGTTGAACGGAGATTTTTCCACCTGAGAGCGACTGAAAATGTGGTTGTTCCCAATGAGGCTTCACTTCCTAAGCCTGCAAAGACAACAAACACCTATGGAGACACGCCAAGAGGGGTTCCTGATAAGGAAATTCCGATGCCTAAGTTAAAAATAACATGAAAGAAAAAGAAAATAGACTTTCGACGAAAGCAACAAAGAGAAAATCGGAAGTGGCTTGAAATAGGAGAAAAGTGTGTAGAATGTATACCCAAAGGCTACCAAACGGAAATGGTTAGGAAAGATGATAATCAGGCTCCCTTTTTCTCTCTTCGATTCTTTCAGCGTGTGATCGAAGTGCAAACTTCCCCTGAGATTCCTTTCAAAAATCTAAAATCTGAGAAAGAGTCCCAAAATCCGAGAGAGCCAGCCTAAAATCCAAAACAAGGTCCAAAGTCCCCTTTTTATTGAAGAAAGTTACCTTATATAGTGCCTGCCCCCTGAACAGTAGCTTGGCATCGAAGAATAGAAAGGATGTGACATCTGACATGGGATAGTGTGCAGTCGAATTTCATTAATGGTGCTTACACATCTGTAGGAGTATGGGCCTGACATCGTCCCATCACCTGAAAAAATGGTCAGAGAATGGGACAGTGCATTTAAGGGGGCCAACTGTCAGCAACCATTTTCATTTTTGATCTGAAAGAGGGGGCACATGTTTGTTGATACCCTGTGTAGGAATTCCCGTCCTGATTAGGGATTGCTTGCAAATTGGTTGTTGAAAGATTTTGAGCCTGAGATAATTCCTCTGAGAAGCTATCCAGGTCCTTGGGGAGGCGACTTATCTCAGTTGATGTTGTTGGATGCCTGAGGCATACTGTGGATAACCGCGCCATACCTGAGAAAGAGCTTCAGCCTTCGTGGCGCCTGAGACAGTGAGAATTCTGAGGTGCCATTAATTCTCCTGGGATGCTGATTACCTGGGACAAAACTCACTAGGCCATAGAATCCCTGAGAAGAGGGATTCCCTGGACGAAATTTACCCTCAGTCGTGTATTCCCTGAGCAAGGAGATACCTGGGATGAGGTGTGTCTGAGACGAAGCTGTGTAGGATTACCCCTGGTCACCTGTATGTGCCTTGCTGACAGAGCATCCACGTGTCACCCCTGTATTTTTCCTCAAACGTCCAGTCCCCCAGTTTCTGGTGTGAGACTAGTAAGGCTTGCACCAAAAAATTATGTCTGAGATGATCCATCTCAGGGAAGAAATACCGACTCAGGTGAGTCCAATTGTCTGGTGGAGTGTTCAATCACTGAGGCCATTGTCGTGGCACAAAAACTTCATGGTCCCTAAGGCGATTATCGTGTCGCAGAAGCTTCAAGGTCCCTGATCTCACTTAGATTGTGTACCCAAGTGTAGGTAGTCTTGTCGTAGAATGATCCGGTGAGTCCAAGTGTCGTATC
>JAVXUL010097809.1:0-20632 GCA_035590515.1 Trichilia minutiflora | reverse complement strand
TTTGTAATGATATTTAAAATTAAAAAGTATATTAATTATTTAATTTTAGATTTATTTATATTTATGAGGATGGATTTGTTATTTAATTATTAAAAATTTAATTAATTATTATTTAAATTTAGATATTTATTTGTTTTGTATAATTATTCATGTTTCAAAGTTAATTTGGTAGTTTTTAAAATTTTTTGGATTAAAATGTAAGTTTTAAAAAAAAAAGATCAAATTATAAGAATTATAAAGATTTTAATTTTTAAAAAAATAAAATCGGTACCCGATTTAAATCGGGTACTAATCCAATTTAAATAAGAGATCAGTTTTTTTATTCTTATGTAATTCGGATCGGATCTGAATAAAAAAATTTAGATCCGATTTAAATAAGATCGGATACCAATTTGACAAAAAAAAATCAGTATCCGGTCCGGGTTTCAGTCTTATGGCGAGTCATTATAATAAAAAAACGACGACGTTATTGACAATTTAGTATGACCAGTAACGCCAAACCCACCACCGTCTGCTCGACTAACCATCCCCACTCCTCTCAACTCTGAAAGAGTCCGTACACCAAACCAAGCCCTCTCCATTTCTTTACAGAGGAGATGTCGCTCAACAGAAAACTCGCTAAACAGCACTTGTCCAGCTCGAAACCCTAGACCACATCACTCCATCGCCGCAACCAAACCAAAAGAATGCAAATCCATTTTTGCCCCTCTCCTATCTTCTATATAAACTGGACGCTTCCATAAAACAAAATTTACAATCCAAGCACCTTAAAATACCAATTTTAAAACAGAGAAAAAATTAATCACTTTCCTCCGCTATCTCTCCATCAGATTCTATTCTTCTCTTGATCACAGTCCGCTATTTCTCCATCAGATTCTATTCTTCTCTTGATCACAGTCCTAATCGGTACGTTTCTTTTTCTTTTTCAATCTTTCTTTTGAAAGATTATTAACATTTCTTGCTGAGTTAAGCTAAGAATCTCTGTTCAAAATGAAATTAAAGTTAGGGTTAGGGTTTATACTTTTGATTACCGGAAGTTGGTTGAAAATGATGATAGATGCATGAATTTTTGGTTTGTGGCATTGATGGTATTTTTTACGGGATTTTGTGGTTGTTTGGTAGCTTACTGCACTATATGCTTCCTAGAAAGAGAGCCAGTGAAGGAGTGGCGGTTGTTAACGAAGAAACTATAAACGGTACTAACGATAACCAAAACGACATCGAAAACACCTCCTCTACTGTTAAAAAGCATCGGATCTCTGCCACAGAATCAACTTCAATTACTGATACGAACAATTCCGCTGTCATTGGAAACGATACGAACAGCCACAGTACTAGTACAATCACAGACGAAGTGCCGATCATGGCTTTGGGCGATTCAAATCAGACGGACATCGATGAAGATCTGCACAGCCGACAGCTGGCAGTTTATGGTCGCGAGACGATGAGACGGCTCTTTGCTTCCAATATCCTTGTCTCCGGGATGCAAGGTCTTGGCGCAGAGATTGGTATGAAGTTTTGGATTTCTTTCATTTGATTATAGTAATTCTTTTATTAGTGAAAAGTTCTGGTGGATATGTATGTATATATATTAGATCTTGGATTATGTATTAGATTTTTGTATTTGATTATAGGCAGGGTAAGTAAGTTTTACGTTTAAATCGGTTTTGGTATCAGTTAAGTTTTTTGCTTTGAGGTATTGCTATTTAATATGAACTAACAAACAGATTCTTCAGGTGTAATATTTGCATGATCTGTGTTGAATCTTCAGTCTTTTCCATGTTGGAATTATTTACTGTTGGATTAAAACTGCTGCGAAATATTCTCCTTTCAAAATATTATTGTTTAAGTTCTTGATAACACATTTGGCTGTTGGGAAAACAATGGAGTCCAATGGTTTTTGTTCATCTTATTTCTGTTGGTTTTGTGTTGTGCCCTTCTTAACAATTAGTTTGATAATATGTGGCCTATTCTATGATTGTGAAATTGTTTGATTGTATTGTATGTTGGATTCAGAATTTTCTTTTAGCCATATCTCTTTTTATGTCTTTTATTCTAGCTGCTACTTGAGAGTAGCATCGAAGAAAGTTCTAGCTGGTGTGGCTAAATTAACTCGAACCCCTGTTGAGCTTATACCAAGCCTGTGATTCTTATTTCTTTTTCAATCTTTTAATTATTTCCTTTTTTCCAGCAAAGAATCTAATTCTTGCTGGTGTCAAGTCTGTGACCCTGCACGATGAAGGAACAGTGGAGCTGTGGAATTTGTCGAGTAATTTTGTGTTTTCGGAGAATGATATTGGTAAGAACAGGGCACTTACTTCTGTACAGAAGTTGCAAGAGCTCAATAATGCGGTTGTCATTTCGACATTGACCACGAAATTGACCAAAGAACAACTTTCCAATTTTCAGGTGTCATTTCTCTTCTTTTCCCTGAATTACTCAATTTTGCTCTATGTGAAATTCTCAAACAAATTGGTCATGAAATAAGGTATCAAACTTGTTTTGAGCTAATTGACTCAAATGAGAGTTGAAGAAGAATTTCAACGAATTAAGTATATCATAGAAAGATAAAGACTGGGTTAAAGTTGGATTTTTTTAAAAAAATCAACTTTAGAATTCACAGTTCAGTTCTCATATCTAAAAGTTTATATATACTTAAAAGAAATAATTTACTAACGTGTGAAAGAGGCTTGTTGTAGTAGCCCTTAATAACTTTGCAACCCTTCGTCACACATATAAATGAATCTTCTTCTCTTACATGATTGTTTGTGCTGTTCACTTTCTGGTGGCTCAGGCTGTGGTCTTCACTGATATCAGTCTTGATAAAGCCATTGAGTTCAATGACTTCTGCCATAATCATCAACCGCCCATCTCTTTCATCAAGGCCGAAGTCCGAGGCCTCTTTGGTTCAGTGTTTTGTGACTTTGGTCCTGAGTTTACTGTTGCTGATGTTGATGGAGAGGATCTGCACACAGGAATAATTGCATCCATTAGCAACGACAACCCAGCGTTAGTAACTTGTGTTGACGACGAAAGACTTGAGTTCCAGGATGGCGATCTTGTTGTGTTCTCTGAAGTTCATGGAATGACAGAGCTGAATGATGGAAAACCAAGGAGGATTAAAAGTGCCAGGCCATATTCGTTCACTCTTGAAGAAGACACTACAAATTTTGGAACCTATGTGAAAGGTGGTATTGTCACACAGGTGAAACAGCCCAAAGTGTTGAACTTTAAGCCATTAAGAGAAGCACTCAAAGATCCTGGTGATTTTCTACTGAGTGATTTCTCCAAATTCGATCGCCCACCTCTCTTGCACTTGGCATTCCAAGCACTAGATAAGTTTACCTCTGAGGTGGGCCGCTTCCCTGTTGCTGGTTCAGAAGAGGATGCTCAGAAGCTTATCTCTGTTGCCTCAGTTATTAATGAGAGCTTGGGAGCTGGGAAAGTGGAAGATGTTGACCCAAAAATTTTGCGTCATTTTGCCTTTGGCGCCAGGGCAGTATTGAATCCCATGGCTGCCATGTTTGGTGGTATTGTGGGACAAGAAGTTGTGAAAGCATGCTCTGGAAAGTTTCATCCACTTTTTCAGGTTGGTAGTTAATTTTCTTTTATATGAATTTTATTGAGAGTTTGCATTGGTAACCTAGTCACTTCATAAAGTTAAGCCTGCTTGTATCGTCACCAAAATTTTGTTTGAGGCCCATTATCCAAGCTATCATTCTGAAGCTTCAGAACACGTGTGCACATTGGCCCATGCTTACAAGCACCCACATTGCATTTAGGGCCTATTGTGAGTAGTCACTAGAATGTGTGACTGTGATAGACAGTCATTTTCAAAGCTAATTAACTTATTCTTTTTAGTTGACCTTGTTTGCTTAATTTTTGTTTCACCATAGTTTGTGAAAACTGCTTGTGGTTTCTGGTCACATATTCACTCGAGGCCTTTTTTTTTTTTTTTGGACTGAACATTTAATGTTGCTGAATTTAGTTAATTTAAGTTTGTTTATATTTCTAACTTAATAGAAATTTAAGACAGTTTGAGCTTACATAAAAGATTTATTTTTGACTTTGTTGCTTAATGTAAAAAATCTGAATTGTTTCGATGATTGTCTTCTCTGAATTATCCTCAAAATTATCTTTTGATATTCTTATCCACATAAAACCTTATCGACTTTCTTATGTTTTGAAGATGCAAGTATTTATTTCATGGACTTGCCGTTCTTCACTTCACTCATTAAGATTCAACAATTTTCAGTAACATGTACTAGTTAAAATTATTGCTCTATCAAGTGTATTTTCACAAGTTTAAACACACACCAATATGCACACTTGTATTCTCTCTGTGTTTGTGTGTTTGTGCACGCGTGCGCACGCATATATTTAAAATGTCACTGTTTATTTAACAATTAAAAATTGTAAGAGAACAAATGTGAAAATTGGTTTGCAAATATATTTTAATTTAAAAATCAAATAACTTAACAATTAAAAGTCAGATTTAAGAAGAAAAAGAATTATATATATTCAGACATTACGTCCTATTAAGATTTGAGATCTAATAAAATTTCAGATGAAAGAATGAATAACATTTTGCTTGTTCAGTTTGTAACCTTGTTTCTCTGGTTTTCACAGTTCTTCTATTTTGACTCATTGGAGTCACTTCCTACAGAGCCTCTGGATTCAAGTGATTATAAACCAATTAATAGCCGCTATGATGCACAAATTTCTGTGTTTGGAGCCAAGCTCCAGAAGAAATTGGAGGATGCTAAAGTGTTCATTGTAGGATCTGGTGCACTGGGATGTGAGTTCTTAAAGAATGTAGCACTGATGGGAGTTTCATGTGGTGATCAAGGAAAGCTAACAGTCACCGATGACGATGTTATTGAGAAGAGTAACCTCAGCAGGCAGTTTCTGTTCCGTGATTGGAATATTGGGCAAGCCAAATCCACTGTTGCTGCTTCTGCTGCTGCCTCAATAAATCCCTGTCTCAGCATTGAAGCTTTGCAAAATCGTGTAGGTCCTGAAACAGAGAATGTCTTTGATGATACATTCTGGGAGAATTTGACTGCTGTTATCAATGCATTAGACAATGTTAATGCCAGATTGTATGTAGATCAGAGGTGCTTATATTTCCAGAAGCCACTTCTCGAGTCAGGAACTCTAGGTGCCAAGTGCAATACTCAAATGGTCATTCCTCACTTAACAGAAAACTATGGAGCTTCTAGAGACCCACCTGAGAAACAAGCACCCATGTGCACTGTGCATTCGTTCCCCCACAACATTGATCACTGCTTGACATGGGCCCGTTCAGAGTTTGAGGGTTTGCTTGAGAAAACTCCTGCTGAAGTGAATACCTATCTATCCAACCCAGTCGAGTACACTATTGCCATGGTCAATGCTGGAGATGCTCAAGCTAGGGATAACTTAGAACGTATTCTTGAATGCCTTGACAAGGAAAAATGCGAGACATTTCAGGACTGCATAACTTGGGCTCGTCTAAAGTATTCCTCTTTAAGATGATAGCTTTATTTATGATTGAAAATGTCTATAATATGTTGTATTGATATCTGATATTATGATTCTTGTGTACTTAGGTTTGAAGATTATTTTTCGAACCGTGTGAAACAGTTGATATACACATTTCCTGAAGATGCAGCCACCAGTACTGGGGCTCCATTCTGGTCTGCACCAAAGCGATTCCCTCGTCCACTTCAGTACTCAGCATCTGATTCCAGTCACTTCCACTTTGTTATGGCAGCATCTATAATGCGAGCAGAGACATTTGGCATTTCAGTTCTGGACTTGGTCAAGAATCCTAAGATGTTGGCTGAGGCTTCTGACAAAGTGTTGGTGCCAGAATTTCAGCCAAAGAAAGATGCAAAAATTGTAACGGATGAAAAAGCTACTACCCTCTCTACTGCTTCTGTGGATGATGCTGCAATCATTAATGAACTGATTATGAAGTTAGAGCAGTGTAAGAAGAACCTACCGCCAGGGTTCAGGATGAAACCAATTCAGTTTGAAAAGGTTTGTTTCTTTTCTCTCTTTTTTATAAATAACTACATGGCTGTATTTTTAGTACCATACTTCTGTAGGAGTTAATTTGCCATCATTCTAATGCTTATTATTTTGGAATTATGTGCCTAACCACGTGCTTTGTGTGACTATTGTTCTGGTTGTCATTCCAATAGGTAGAATGAAATGGTTTTAACTGACCTTACAGTCTCCTGTTAATTATACTATTAATGATGTTCTACTAGTACCGATATTCTTATGAATGTGCAGGACGATGACACAAACTATCACATGGATATGATAGCTGGGCTTGCCAACATGAGAGCCCGGAACTATAGCATTCCTGAAGTTGACAAACTGAAAGCCAAGTTTATTGCTGGAAGGATCATTCCAGCTATTGCCACATCCACTGCAATGGCTACGGGTCTTGTGTGCCTGGAGCTATACAAGGTTCTGGATGGAGGGCACAAACTGGAAGACTATCGGAACACATTTGCTAACTTAGCATTGCCTCTGTTCTCGATGGCTGAGCCAGTCCCACCCAATGTCATAAAGCATCGTGACATGAGCTGGACTGTTTGGGACAGATGGGTCCTTAAAGATAATCCAACTCTGAGGGAGCTTATCCAGTGGCTCAAGGAGAAGGGGCTGAATGCATATAGCATCTCATGTGGAAGTTGCCTGCTTTTTAACAGTATGTTTCCTAGGCACAGAGAACGAATGGACAAGAAGGTTGTGGATCTGGCTAGGGAAGTAGCAAAAGTGGAATTGCCTAGGTGCCGGCATCACTTGGATGTTGTTGTGGCATGTGAGGATGATGAGGATAATGATATTGACATTCCTCTGGTATCTGTTTACTTCCGTTAAAATGTTGTTTCTGTAGGTGCCGGCCAGTCAGTAGACTGATTTTAGGATGAGAATCCTTTTTTATTCTTCGGATTTGTTGTTATATCAATCAGTACACCAAAATGAGAATTTTTACAACCTTCTCACCTTTCATATATAAACTAAGCAACTTCCATTGATATCATATATTTGTCTATGTTTTGGCAGTGTTTTTGCTGCAGTATATATATAAAACTTCTTCATTGAACCTCCAGTGTTCTCTGAGATCATCCTGCTTTGTAACCCGTTAATTGATTGAATGTGTGCTGTGCTCTGGATTGAAGCTCTAAATAATGCTTTTGTTTTTAAGCTCGATAGCTATAGAACGGTCAATTTGTATTCTTTATCTTATTACGTTTTCGTTCTTTTCATATATGGCTGTGCATTTTTGGAATATGTAATCATCTAGTTTTGGCTTTGTATGTCATATTTTCATAGGCCGCCATGCGATCCTTTTAGTTTACGTAACACCAAGACAATTGAAAGCCAATCTCAAGTGCAAACAGATGGTAAGAGGCATTGATGCATGAAGAGCAACCAATTACAAAGATTCACCCCCTATGCAGCAATTCCAAAACTGAAAGAGCAACATAATGATGGCATAACTTGTTGCACCATCATTTTGTATGAGCAGTTGAACATCTTTATTTTGCGGCATAGACTTATCAATAATGACAGTTGAACTGATTTAGTTTACCTTCACGAGTTAGTTCAATTGATTTCATCAATTCAAAAGAATGCCCGTAGATGACAAAGCTAAAATCGGCCACAACATTTAGCTATCAGCGAAAGGTGAAGTACAATCATGTATATTTGCTTTACTTCTAAATGGAAAATGTCCAGCTTGCAGCAAGGACTTGATCAGCTACCCTCTTGTTATCCAAAAGAGAAGCCTCAACTTTGATCAGCACCTTAGTCAAAATCAGAGATTCCATGACTTTGGAATCCATTTGCTTCTCATTATTTGTTCTTCTGTCAGAAAAATATACCGTAAAAATTTACGGTATTATTATGCATTCGGATAAAAAGATCTTTATTAGGCTACATGACAACGTGGGGAGATATGTACAAAACCTCATGCAGGATATCAACTGTGATTGCTGTATTATGAAGGTCCAGTGTTGAGAGTTGAGCACACATTGTGTGTCGATGTTTGAAATTTAATAGATGGAAAATATCAGACACCATACAGATTTTTTTTAGCTATCAGTCGAATAGCAGGTGAGGTTCCTCCCCGGGTGATAAATATGCTGCAACGTTTGCCTTTCCATGGTCTAAAATCATAAAAGAAAAAACTATGAGTAATGATGGCTTTCCGGTGCAGAAACTCTCATATTTAAGTTAAACTTACAATTTAAAGGAAAGGCAAGATATTTGGACAAAGAAAAAAAGGAAAGTTACAGGAATACCAATGCAAGAGAAATATTTGCATATTTTTTGTTTCTAACCCCTTTTGTGTTGAAATGGAAATGGTATTTATAGTGGTTGGAGGCATTTCTTCTCAACCTTTGCACATGCGAGACATTGGAAAGCAAGAGCAACCGACTTTGTCAAAAGAATTTGCACACAAACCATCAGATAGTAAGTCATTCATATAATCATTACCTATTGATTAAGATCGGTATAATGATTACTCAAGTTGTAACTTATGCAGTATAAAATCTTAAATATGATGTGATAATCTGTAATGATTTAAAGGTTCCTACTAATCCTCTTTTATTGTCTCAGTTTTTTGTTGGATTTGGAAATTATTGTTGAGGCCATTATCTTGACTTGGTTATTGATATGCTTCTCATTTTTGCTGGCCACATGATTTTATCTTTGCTTCAGTAAAAATCAAGGGTGACCCGGGTTAAGTAGGGTAGCCAGTTGTTCCCATTGGTGTTAGTCTTAAGACCTTAGGGTTGGTCATGGGATTTGCTTCCTACATTAATGTCAACATCTCATTATAGGTGCTGGGATACTAATGGCGGGGTGATGGAACTTTGCTTAAACAGTGATCTTAGTTTTTACTTTTAACATAAGTCCCCTAAGTTTCCGATGAAACAAAGATTCAATTGAAATTTACAATTTTTTTTTTACTTGAGAACGACATTAGCTTTCTCCTACTAATAAGCCAGTTTGAATCTGAATTGTATAATTGTGAAGCGTATTAATTTTTCATATAATATGTTATATCTTATTGTTTTTGAAAGGACGTAACATTTAAATGCATTGTTTTGAGTCTAGTAATAGTATTGACGTGTTGCTTTGTAAGTGAAAAGAATTTATGGCAACACGTGTTTTTAAAGTGCTTTATCATTATGAGTTAACATGAAAAAATTTAGGCCATTGAAATCTAACAGTCTGGGTTAGATATACCATTTTAATACCTTCTCAAATTGACTATAACTAGCCCTTTTTTCTTCCCATTTTCTATATTTATGAAGACTGTTATAAAAAATTTGCTCAGATAATTCCTTATGCTATATAAAAGCCTTCAAACTTTCAAATATCCAAGTTTTTGGATCTCTTCAATCTTTATCCATAGCAAGTAAGTGTACCTATCCTTTCTACTTGTATTTCATTTCTTGATAGCATAATTCATGCATATTTTTAGTTTGGCTAGGTTTCATACTTCCGACATCATTCATCTTTACTTTGTATAGTGTAGTTTAATGAAGTGTAGATGTATAGGAGGTCATGTGTAGTTTCGATAATATGAACTACTGTTTATATGGTTGATGTATTATTTTAGGTTGGTATGATGGTAATGTATAACCTCGGTATCAAGATGACATTTGGATAGTAGGCTAGGGGTTTGGGGGTTTATAGATTTTTATAGTTATGTAAGACCTGACTCAATATTGTTAATGATATTGTCTACTTTGATCCAATCTTTTGACGTCTAATAATTTTGTTTTTGGCAATAAGTTAACACTCATCTTAAAAGGCCTTATTAATAACTTAGGTCCGACTCCACTATAAGTGGAAAGCCTGTATGAAGAAGAGTTAAGGGTTCATAGAATCAAATGCACAAAATATGACAATATATACAAAAACCAAGCAAATCAAGCCAAATTATAACCTCACAAGTGCAAGATCTCAAGAGTTTAAATCAAATTCCCAAGGAACTTGATATGGCCAAACTAGAGAGAGAGAGAGTTTTTTTTCTTAATTTTTCAAAAATGATCAAATAAATGGAAAATGACTCCTATATATAGGCTCTTAACATTTACTAAATTGTCTTTGGTCTTATAATCAAAGACAAACATATCCAAAGTTTCTTGAACAAACTTCTCAAATAATAAATATAAAATATCATAAAAATCCTCAAACTTTAACTTTATGATATTTAGGTCCCTATTTGATCAAACTACCATTGATCAAATAATTATTCAATTCTATTTCATATTTAAATATAAAAGGAATCATATAACTTATTCTAAGTTATATCAGAGTCATTTTATACAGCTCTCAAGTCTATTAAACCATTTAATTCATAAATTATTTACGCTTTTCGATCGAATATTATCTTTGAGAGTGCTAACTCTTGCGGATAATATTTAATTTCTCTCTAATAGCAAGAACGAAGATTTTATTGATTGTGACCTTTTGTATTCACTGTAGCATTAGTCGTGAGTCAAAATCAAGCTCATCGATCCCGTTTGAACCATTTGAATATTCAATAATTATGGTTAACATCTAGTATTATACCATGACCCCTAAACCATAATGAAGAACATCTTCATTGAACCTTTTATGCTTGATTATATGTTTCGAGTAGATAGATTCCCTCAATTTGTCTAATCCTAACTGAATTAGGGTTTACGGATATCAAAAAGCTAAATACAGTTTTCACTCAGGTTTTGATTAGTATGCTCTGAACTTGTTACCATGAAACTTTTTCATGTAACATTATATGATTTGATCAAAGACTTAAGTTTCAGATATTTACTAACACCCGATTAGAAACTGATATTGATTGAGTCAATGGTACTTCAAAATCCTTTATATCAAGCTAACGGATTTCATTTTGATTGTCTGTTACTCTTCCAATATAAATATTATATAACTAAATCGGCTTACTATACAAGACATAATTAGTCTTTTATTTATACATCATATGAATCATATGTATATATTGAATCACAACACTCACATCTTAAGTTTAAAAAATAATTTCACACTAGTAAAACCATATGACAAAGGATTAACCTCATACTACCATGTAATTTGTCATAGCCTTAGTCATATTTAAAAAATAATTTTCTAACTATTAATTCATATTAATGTCCTAATAGGATGACAATTAAGTTATTCACACTATTATCATCTCATGATAATCATTAGAAATATCTAATGTGCCTACTATGCAATATTGATGCCTAATTGATACAGCTTATGTAGGAAACAATTTAGATAACTAAATTATTTGGGCATTTTTATGTGTACTTTTCATTAGTATGAATAATACAAATAAGCAGCATACACATAAGAAATTGAAACACTTTCTTTATTAATAATAATGTATAATACATTATTAATACAATAATTCAATATAATAATATCCAAAATCAATAACACGAATAGTTTTAAGGCATATAACACCAACAAACTCCCACTTGCACCAAAGTCATTCACTGTTGTATCTAATATCTATCTTTTCAAGATACTAGTTCAGCTGTTTCAGTATCATCGCTTTAGTAAGAGGGTCAGTCACATTGTCTACTGAAGACGTCTTCTGTATGACAATCTCTCCAGCACTAACAAATTCTCTTAGTATATGATATTTTCACTGAATATATTTAGATGTCTGATGTGCTCCTGGTTCTTTTGGTTTTGCTATAACACCTGTATTATCATATAATACACTTATTGGATAAGTCATACTAGAAATTATACCTAGTTTAGTACAAATTTTTGCATCCAAACTGCTTCTTTAGCAACTTTTGAAGTTGTAACATATTCAACTTCTGTGACAGAGTCGACTGTTATTGTCTGTTTGAAACTTTTTCAAATTAAAGTCCCTCAATTATATAAAAATATAAAACTAAACGTAAATTTTTAATCATCCACATCTTATTAAAAATCTGAATCTGAGTACCCATGAATACTCAATTCTTAAAATTCATAACTCAGAATCAAATCCTTAATCCTTCTTATGTACTTAAGGATTATTTTCACTGTAGACAATTATTTTTTCATAGGATTTATCTGATATTTACTAGTAACACTTACTGTATACGACATATTAGGTCTTATACATAGCATGACATACATCAGGCTACCTATAGCTAATGCATATAAAATGCCATGCATCTATTGTCACTCTTTATTGATCTTTGAACCATCATCTTTAGAAAGATGAAGATCGTGATTGAAAGGTAGGAGACCTCTTTTAGAGTTCTCCTTGTTGAACCTTTCCAACGTTTTGTCAGTATATAATTTTTAGGACAATCTAATTATTCTCTTTGGTCTATCTCTATAAATCCGAATCTCAAGAATATATGTCGCATCTCTTAAATCTTTTATAGAGAATATTTGGGATAACCAGTGTTTAACTTATGTTATCATACATATGTCATTGTCTATCAATAATATGTCATTGTCTATCAATAATTTGTCATATACATATAATATTAAGAACGTGTTAGCACGATCTTTAATCCACGTATAAATATAAGGTTCATCCAGATTCTTGATGAAATCAAATGTTTTAACTATCTCATCAAACTAGATATTTCAACTACGAGAGGCTTGCTTCAATCCAAAATTAGATCAATACAACTTGCATACATTATTAAGTTCAGCAATAGACACAAAAATAACAGGTAGTTTCATAAATAGATTCTCTTCAGAGTAACCATTAAGGAATGCTGTTCTTACATTCATCTACCAAATTTTATAATCATGATATGTAACTATGGCTAGTATGATTTTGATAGACTTAATTATAGCCATTGATGAGAAGGTTTTCTCATAATCCAAACTATGTTTTGAGTATAATCTTTCGTAATCAGTCTTGTTTTATAAGTCTTAACCTATCTATCTTTCTCTTGAAGATCTATTTATTATCAATAGAAATTATTCCTTTAGGAGGATCAACAAATGTCCAGATTTGGTTAATATGAATAGATTATATTTTTGATTTTATTGCTTCTAGCCATCTTTCTGAATCTCTATCTAGGATAGCTTTTTTACAGGTTTTACAATCATCTCTATGATCCATTACTCCCATTGAGTAAGTTTTAAAATTTTGGTCATTTAAAAATCCATATCTCTCTGAGAGTATAGAAATTTTAGTGGATTTCTAAATAGAATAGGATTAATTGGGATAGAAATCTACTGACTAGATGCTCCAACCTCAGCATGATCATTTTGTGGTTCATAGGATTTTTCTTTAAGCTCTATTTCTCTGTATGCATCACTTTCTTCAAGAATTTTTTTTAAAGAAGTGTACATCACTTTCTTTAAGAAACTCTTTTTCTAAGAAATGTGTATTCTTACTGATCTTGATCCTCTAATCAGAAGAAAAATAGAAACGATATCTTAAAATATTTTTAGGATATCCTATGAAATGACCTAACTCTGATCTGACATCAAGTTTATCAGATCTAATTAACTTGATATAAGACGGATAATCCCAGACCCTTATATAATTAAGACTAGATTTCTTACCATTCTATATCTCATACGGAGTCTTTTGGACTGATTTGATTGAAACTTTGTTAAAGATATATGCAGCAGTCTGCAGAACATATCCCCATAAGTACAATGACAAATATGTAAAACTAACTATTGATTATACCATATAAGATGGAGTAATTTACGAGATTATTCTATTATCTTTCAAGAATTCTTAAAATTCAGTATTTAAGTACTCGCCTCCACGATCCGATTACAGAATCTTAATACTTTTATCTGTTTATTTTTCTACTTCATTCTTAAATTCTTTGAACTTTCAAAGTATTCTGATTTATATTTCATCACATATACATACCTATATCGAGATATATCATCGATAAAGGTAATAAAATAATCATACCCTCCTCTTATCAATATACTGAATGGACCATATACATCTTTGTATGTACCAAGTCTAATAGTTCTTTTGATCTCTCCCATTTATTTTTAAAGAGTGATTTAGTTATTTTACCTTGAAGACACGCCTCACATGTTATACATAGCTCCGAACCTAATTAGATCAAAATCTCACTCGTTCTAAGCTGAGTGAGATGCTTGTCTGTGGTATAGCCTAATATTTTTTGCTGGTAATAGAAGATAAAGAATAACTATTATTCATTTGAAGGACATACAAATCATTTGTATTTATTGTTTTGTCAACACTTATATTTTTAAAATTTAATAAACATATAACTTTTTTAAACTGTACAGAATATTCAATATTACAAAGTATAGATATAGATATAATATTTCGTGTAGTTAAAGCAAAATACAAAACTTTATCTAATTTTAAAATATATCCTGATGACAATGTCAGCTCACAAGAACCTACAACTATAATAGTAACTGTTGCTCCATTCTCATCCTCAGAACGATCTTACCGTCTTAGAGTGTAGAACTATTCTGTAGTACCACAAAAATACACAAAAATGAGAAGTAGCAGCTGAGTCAATAACTCGAGAATGAATATCAAAATTAACACTTAATTCTTATTAAATTATATAACTATTACACATACCTTTCTTGGCTTTCTTAAAGCTATCGAGATATTGAGAACAGTTCCTTTTTCAGTGTCCTTCAACCCCCATAATGAAAACATTTTCCTTTGGGTGATTTTGTTTTAAACCTTTTTTGAATGGGAGCTTCTTTGTTTTCTATTGTTTTAGGTCTTTTAAGACCCTGAAATTTATGCTTTGGCAATTTACCAGTCCTACTAGTAGTGGTCATATGGACATCCTAATGTCCCTTACCCTTATTATTTTATTTATAATATTTTTGAATTTTATTAAGCAACTTAGGAAGAGTGAGCTCAATCTTATTTATATTATAATTGATTACAAAATTTTTAAAACTTGGTAGGAGTGATTGAAGAATCAAATTCACTTTAATGTTGTGGTATATCATATTACCCTACGCATGCAACTGTCCGAGCATATTTGTCATTTTAATAACGTGATCTTTGGACGAGACTCCCTCTCTAAGTTTCATATTAAATAAGGTTTCACACACATCATATTCAATGACATAAAAGTTTTCTTCACACAACTCTTGTAAGGATTTGTATATCTTATATGCAAATGTATAACTCTCATGTTGAGTCTGTAACTCTTGATTTATCGATGCTAGCATGTAGAGTCGTACTTTACAATTGTTCGTATACTATTTATTATATGCGTCCTTATCCTCTTGAGGAGCATCCTCATTATAGCACATAGGCATCTCATTACTCAATAACATATCCAATCTTTTCAAAATCGAGAACTATTCTTAAATTTTGTAACCAATTCTTAAATTTTATTCCGATCAATTGATTAATATCCAGAATTTTTGTAAACACATTTTATGATGATATTTGTACTTTATTGAGAGAAATCTGGGAAAAACAAAAGAAATTTTGTTAGAGTATTGAATTACAAGATAAATTTAACGATTGAAATAATTAGAAAAATGTTGATTAAATCAGCTCTCACTATTTAATTTAAATCCCACACTTTTTAATTAGGATTTAAAAGTTTTGTTCGATTTTCAATAATGAATGGGTATCGAATTTTCATTCAAATTAATTGTCTTCGCATAATAGAAATCTTGGATAATTAATTTAAATGAGTAAAAAACTTTTCTTTTATATATCTCATACAGGACTCGATATTTTTCTTTATTCTAGTTTCAGATATCTTACATAATAGAAATATTGATATCCTACATTAGTCATATTCAAACTATTATATTTTTTCAAATAATATTTTCAACTCAACCTCACATAATAGAATCTTGATTAAGATTTGAATATTAATAAAAAACAGAGAACTCAATTCTAATATATAAACCATATACGTCTCATATAATAGAAATCTTATTCTATAATAAGAGGTAAACATATGATAATTATTAAGGAGATTTTATCAAGTTTACTCATATTCACATCTCATGTGAATCTTCTCTTTCATTTTAGACAATTTTTCATAAAACATTATTAAAGGTTGAATATTGTATTAATAATTAAACATCTCATGATTAACAATTAATATTAATATATATATAACAGATTTTAATGTTGCATTTAACCCTAACAGTACCAATGTACACTCATGTAATATTGTTTGTCGTACAAAGAATATTTACAAGAATGAAGTATATCTTATTCGTCTCACGAATAAGTATTATTATGGTTATTGCAATTTCACTCATCAAATATGATTTTAATTTTATTAGTGGGATTCGACACAGCAACAAACACTTTGTCGACTTTATTGAAATTTTCAATTTATTGACCAATTATACAAGACATTGTTTTTGTTTTGCTACAAATAAGTCTTACATGAGTGTGTGTGTGTGTGTGTGTATATATATATATAATGTTTATAGATTTTATCTAACTTATCAAATAAATTAAATGAAATCATGAAATAGGAATTGGGATTTATAAAAAAGATGACTTGGTTAGGATAATATCCAATATTTAATAAAAAAAATAGAAATAAAAATAATTTTAATTAAAAATCATAATTATCAAAATAATTATTACAAAACACTATTAATTAACTCACAGTCAAACCAATTTAACCTTAGGCCAATTAACATTTTACACCATTTAAACATTAATCATTACTAAAATTTAATATTATCCTTTTAAATTAATATAAATATATATACACATATCAATATGTAAGTGGAATGGACCCATAGATTCATTGTCTTAAGATTTTGGATTGGAAATGGTGTCCAAGTCTATGAATGTATTAACTCATTTGGTCTAAGTGTGTTCTCCCCGGAGTTTGGGCGGACTCCCCGGTCTCAACAAGTGGTATCAGAGCCGATGGTTCGGAAGGGACTCGAGTATAGAGATGGTGGTCATTCACATAATTGTTGCCCTCATGAGGAATGATGAAGAGCTATGGATTCCCAAAGAAGATGGCCCAAGGAGGATGGCCCAAAGAGGGTGGGCTGGTCCAAGGTGGAGTTGTAAGGCGTGGCTCCTGGAGAAAAAGAGCACGTTCGCCTCTCACGTGACTCTGGGTGGAGTATTGGCAGGCGCAGACTCTGGGATAAGCGGACCGGGCTTGGTAGGAATATGGGCTCTTGAAAATACCGTGATATTCGAATAAAAAAGAAAGAAAAAAGGCTTCCGTTCAAGGGGGAGCAAGTAAAACCCAAGTCCAATGTGGAAGAGACTCACACTTGAGGGAGAGATTGTTAAGATATCAAGTGTGAGTGGGTGAGTGAAAAAGTCCCATCTTGGAGAGTTAAAAGACAAATGAGTAATATATAAGTGGAATGGACCCATAGACCCATTGCCTTAAGGTTTTGGGTTAGAAGTGGTGTTCAAGTTCATGAATGTATTAACTCATTTGGTCTAAGTGTGTTCTCCCCGGAGTTTGGGCGGGCTCTCCGGTCTCAACAATGTCATCTATACAATACATGCATCAACATATATGTATCATATAATACTCATTCAACACTTTTTCCTTAAAATAAAACCACATACATAACATTAGCCATATAATCCCATTACATTACTAATTATATATGACAATTTATACCACCATGTTAATCACCATTAACATATATACCCTTATAAATATAAGTCATCAAATGCATTATTTCATTATCTATAAACACTTGATTTCATTAACCATCAATGAAACCACATATCAATATCATTAACATTTCATCATATTGACTATGAAAACCAAACCAAACAATTAAGCAATGTACTAATGATAAAATGAACATCATTAACATTTAATGTTTTTCATTTTCCATCATTAGCCTAAAATCATCAAAACAAGTTCTATTGCATCAAAAGAACATCCATGTATTGAAACATACCATGACCGAAACATATAGGCATCATATCATGAATCTTTCCATTCCATCCAATGAAATTAGCATTCATTCATGACATATAAAGTGTTTAGTACTTAAACGTGCATAAACATGCAAAACCAACCGAAACATCATCAATTCCCTTATGATTTCAAGATGGCCAAATATAAAGGTTTCATAGATATAATGAATAACATTTTATCTCATGAAAAGAAGTATGAAACCATGATAGCTCACATGAAAATGTATCATATATAAAAAGAAATATACATGGCTGAAAATCATACCCTAAGAACTCATCATGTTTTGTGCATTTCATCACATGAAAAACTTGTTTCTATGGAATCATTTATCATCCTATGATGTTATTGATCTCATCTAGATAATGACCTATTCATCATCTTTCTCACAAAACCTTTTATGAAAACTAGAAACCCTAAAAACTTATGAAATCAACTTTGTTCCAACCAACAAACCAAGTAACCATAAAACCAACTCATGCTTCTACATCACATTTACACATACTTTAATACCATTATGTAAGTGAAAAGCATGTATGAACAAGAGTTAGCTAGGGTTCATGGAATCAAATTCACAAATATGACAATATATGCAAAAATTAAGCAAATCAAACCAATAAGACACTAACCTTTAGTGTCAAGGTGAAGATTATAACTTCACAAGTGCAAGATCTCAATAGCTTAAATCAAATCCCCAAGGAACTTGATATGGTCGAACTAGAAAGAGAAAAAGCTTTTTTAATTTTTTAAAAATTATCAAATAAATAAAAAATGACTTCTATATATAAGCCCTTAATATTTACTAAATTATTCTTAGTCTTATAGTCAAAGATAAACATATCCAAAGTTTCTTGAACAAGCTTCTCAAATAGTAAATATAAAATATCATAAAAGTCCTCAAACTTTAATTTTATGATATTTAGGTTCCTGTTTGGTCAACCCACCTTTGACCCAATAAATTTTCAATTCCATTTCATATCTAGATATAAAAAAAATCATATAACTTATTCTAAGTTATATCAGAGTCATTTTATATAGCTCTCAAGTTCGTTAAACTATTTAATGCGTAAACCGTTTATATTTTTTAATCGAATATTATCTTTGAGAGTGTTAGCTTTCTTGTGGATAATATTTAATCTCTTTATAATAATAAGAATAAAGATTTTATTGATTGTGACCTCTTAGATTCGTTGTAATCTTATCCGTGAGTCAAAATCGAGCTCATCGATCCTGTTTCAAACCATTTGATTACTTAACAACTATAGTTAACATCTAGTAATATGTTATAACCCCTAAATACAGTTTATTCATTGTGATCTTTTATACTTGATTATACGTTATGTGTGGATAAATTCTCTCTGATCATCTAATCCAAACTGAATTATGACTCATGGATGCAAAATCCTAAATACAGTTTTCGCTTGAGTATTGCTTAGTATGTTTTGAATTTGTTATCATGAAACTTTTTCATGTAATATTATAGCTTTGATCAAAGACTTAGGTTTCAGATATTTATTAACACCCGATTGGGAACTCAAAACTAATTGAGTCAACGATACTTTGAATTCCTTTATATCGAGCTAACGGATTCTATCTTGATTGTTTGTTGTTCTTTCAATATAAATAACATATTGTCAAATCGGTTTACTAAACAAGATGTGATTAGTCTTGTATTTATACACCATATGAATCATATGTATCTATATTGAATCACAATACTGATATCTCAGGTTTAAAGAAGAATAATTCCACACTAGTAAAATCATATGACAAAAGATTGATCTCATACTACTGTATAATTTATTATAACCTTAGTTACATTCGAAAAATAGTTCTCTAACTATTAATCCACACTAATGTCCTAATAATATAACAATCATATTATCCGTATTATTATCATCTCATAATCACTAAAAACATCTAGTGTGCCTACTATACGATATTGATGTCTAATTGATACAGTTTATATAGGGATCAATTTAGATAACTAAATTATCTGGGTATTTTTATATGTACTTTTCATTAATATGAATAATAAAAAGAAGCAGTATACACATAAGAAATTGAAACACTTTCTTTATTAATAATATACAGTACATTATTAATATAATAATGTCTAAAATTAATAACACGAATAATTTTAGGATATATAAAACTAATATCTATATGGATAACTTTGTAACTTTCTCTCTTATTTTGATGTGAGACTTGATTTATCCATATCTCTAACCATCCCAATAGTCTATCAAGAGCCCTCCTTGCTCAAACCTTCTTATCATGGCATTACTCTAAGACTGGATAATTACAAGCTCACTAGTTTTTGTCTGGTTGTTTCTCAAACTTGTACCATTATACTAAAGGAGAATTGACATTGATATCAAATTATAAAACCTGACTCAATATTATCAACGATATTATCTATTTTAGTTTAGTCCTTTAGGATCGCACGATTTTGTTTTTAGATAATAGGTTAATACCTATCCCAAAAGGCCTCATTAATAACTTGGATTAAACTCGATTAATTTTGATATGGAACTCGGTTCATCCTTACCACCATCCATTTTAGCAAGTTGCTCTTTAGACGTTCTTGTATGTTTAGGCGTGCCCTTAAGAGCCTAGGACTCACGTAAAGGGGAGACGTTCGAATTGTTGGTGTATGCCCTAGAAACCATTCGTGTCATCGGTTTCTGGGATTATTATTATTCTTTAATAATAATAATAAA
>JAVXUL010097792.1:0-20642 GCA_035590515.1 Trichilia minutiflora | reverse complement strand
TCGGTCGACCGAAGCTCAAGTCGGTCGAACGAATTCCCTATTCGTTCGAACGAACCTAAAGCCACAAATTTCCAGAAGGTTCCCAACGATTCGGTCGAACGAATCCTTCATTCGGTCGACCGAACTTGCCATAATTCGAATTCTCACTTTAATAGGCCTCACACGAGCCTAGGATCACACCCATAATCCCATAAAACATGAAATGAATGCAGACGCATGGATGAAAGAAGTAGAAAATGACTATTATACCCTCAAAGTAAGATGCGGGATGTTACACATAGATTTAGTCTCTCGTATTTAAAATGCCTGAGACCTAAATAAATTAGCTCAGGTTCTAGAAAAGATCCACCATAAAATTATAGTGACTATAGGGAAACATGCTTATTCATCTATAAAGTGCTAAGGTAAGGATATTACTAACCCACTTTCCTTCAAGTTGTCAAAACTTGCCATGAGTATTAGATACACGAAGATTTATTGCAAAAACTGTCGAAGAAGTTAACCATATTATTGAGCTTATTGTCATTCATGCAATAGAGACTTGATTTTATTGGCCCATTATCAACTGCTAGAGCTAACATAAAGTATGTAGTGGTGGTAATTGATTGTTTCATCAAATGGGTAGAGACAGAGCCTTTGGTTAGTATTGAAAGGTTGTAAATCATGCTCAAATATCAGTTGGCGTTTAAACTCCATTAATACATGCTTAGGATTTAATCTTGCAAATGAATCAAAATCAATAGAAGAATCACTAACCTTTAGTGATGCTTTAATGAAGATTAACTTGTAAAATAACAAGTCTAAGAAATTAAACCCCAGATCCTTTACTTTTACTTAGTCGTGTAAAAGAGAGAAGAGAGCTTTAATAATTTTTGATAATTTTGTCTTACAATCAAAGAAAAATGAAAAATACCTCTATTTATATAATTGCACAATTGACTTAAATGCCTCTGTTATATGAGTCAATGACAAATAAGTTTCAAAACTTGTCTAACAAACTTTATAATAGTTAAGTATAAAATGACAAGTTTGTTCTCATTAAACTCTTTAATGCCAAACTTGTCCTAAAGCTATTCAAACCTTTTTTGACAACTTTTAATTAATTATATTTATATTTATTAATATTAATAGAATATTATAACTTACATTAAGTTATAATTAGAATATTTCATTGAGCTCTCAAGTCTGTTAAATAATTTAACATGTAAATAATTACACTTTTCGGTTAATTGTCATCACTAAGAATGCTAGCTATCTTAGTAGATAATAATTAATAATTCTCTCTTTTTAAGCAAAGATAAGGATATTGTTATTGATTGTGACCTCTCAAATTCACTGTGATATTAACCGTGAGATAAAATCAATCTTATTGACTATATTTCAAATTCTTCGAATGCTCAACGATTATGGATAATATTTAGTAATATGCTATAGTCCTTAAACCATAATAAAGAAAATTTTTATTGAGCCATTTTGCTTTCGATTATATATATCATACGAGTTATATTATTATTTGTATGATTCCGATCAAGTAAGGGTTTACAGAATGTTAAAACCTTAAAACTCATCACCTCTTCGGACTATTGGTCATTATAAGCTGAACTCGTCACCATAAAACTCTTTCATGTTACTTGATTTAAACTCTAGCCAAAGATTTCAGTTTTAGCCATTTATTTATATCCGACTAGGAACTCAAATTCAGATTGAGTTAACGAAAGCTCAAGATCCTATCTATCGACTTAATATATCTTATCTTGATAGTCATTCGTATCCTAATATAAACAACACATGACCAAACAGACTTCTTATACAAGATATGATTAGTCTTGTATTTGTATACCTTATGAACCATGTACATGCATAGAAGATAATGATAATGATGTCGCAGGTCAAAGGATTACTTCGCATACTAGTATAATCTAATAACGAATCATTAACTACATACATTTCGTATGATTCATTATTTT
This sequence comes from Trichilia minutiflora, assembly GCA_035590515.1. NCBI lineage: Eukaryota > Viridiplantae > Streptophyta > Magnoliopsida > Sapindales > Meliaceae > Trichilia > Trichilia minutiflora. Next base: position 18,675 of record JAVXUL010097792.1, on the reverse strand, counting down.
TTTATCATCTTCAAAAAATGGTTCTTTGATGTTACATTCATTATCACTTATACTAATATCATCTTATGATATTCATCAAAGATATTCGATGTGCCTAATATGTAATATTGATGCTTAGTCAATACTAATTATATAGAAAACAATTTAGATAATTAAATTATCTAGGCGATTTATATGTATACTTCATTTATGAATATGTACAGTATATATTATATAATGATTTAATATAAAATACCCTGAAACTGACAACATGAATGATTTCTAAGACATACAACACTAACAAACTCCCTTTTAAAGTACAGTTATTTACTATTATATTTTATATCTATCTTCTTAAGATGTTATCTAAGTGCTTCAGTGTCATTGTTTTAGTGAGAAGATCAATGATATTATCTACTAAATATATCTTTTGTATTATTATCTCTTAAGTACTAATAAATTCTCTTAAATTATAATACTTTTGTTAAATATATTTTGACTTCTAGTATGTTCTTAGTTTTTTAGCTTATGTAATAGCTTCAGTATTGCCATAAAATATATTTATTAGATAAGCTATATTAGAAATCACACCAAGTTCAAATACGAACTTTTGTCTCAAACATCCTCTTTTGTTCTGAAGCAGTAATATATTCAGCTTTTATAGTAAAGTCAACTGTTATTATCTTGTTGAAACTCTTCCAACTTACAACACCTTCATTATACAAAAAAATGAAATCAGATGTAGATTTTCTGTCATCTACATTCGATGTTTAACTTTTGAGATCTATAATTCAGAATCAAATTCTTAATCCTTCTTAAGTACTTAAGGATTATTTTCACTATTGACTAATTTTTCTCGTCGGGATTGACCTGATATCTATTAATAACACTTATAGCATAAGCTATATTAGGTCTTATATATAGTATAACGTACATCAAGCTATCAGTAGTTAATGCATATTGCATATTGCGCATCTGTTGTCACTTTTTATCAATTTTTAAACCCATATCTTTATAAATATGAAAACCGTTATTGAAAGGTAAGGGATCTTTCTTAAAGTTTTCCATACTGAACCATTTTAATATCTTTTCAATGTATAACTTTTGGGATAAATAATATATAATCTACATGTAATATTAAGAATGTAATAGTATGATCTTTAATCTATTTGTATACACAGGACTCATCTAGATTCTTAATAAAGCTAAATTATTTAACTGTCTTATCAAATAGAATGTTTTAAATCCTTGAGGCTTGCTTCAATCCTTAAATGAATCAATACAACTTGCATACCTTATTTGGTTTAGCAGAGGATACAAAACCAATAGATTATTTAATATATAGATTTTTCTCAATAAAACCATTGAGAAATATTATTTTAACATCTATCTATCAAATCTCATAACTATGATATAAAGTTATGGCTAGCATTATCTTGATAGACTTAATTAATAACTAAAGACTAGAAGGTTTACTTATAATCCAACCCTTATTTCTGACTATAACTTTTCACAATATGTCAAACTTTATAGGTCTTTACCTATCCATCTTTATCAATCTTTTTCTTAAAGATTTATTTATAGTTGATAAAAACTATTTTCTCTGATGGATCAATAAGTGTTTAGACTTGATTTATGTGTATTGATTCTATTTTAAAATTCACTACCTCTAGTCATTTTTCTAATTCTTTATCCAAGATAGCCTCTTTATAAGTTCTTAGATCATCATCATGTTCTGCCTTTCCCACTAAGTAAGATTCAAAAACTTGCTCATTGAGAAATCTATATCTCTTTGGGAGCTTAAATATCCAATGGATTTTCAAGTTAGAATTAGGTTAATTGTTACAGAGGGCTGTTGACTGGACTCTCTAACATCAGTATGATTAGCTTGAGTATCTGAAAACTCTTGTTTAACTCGATTATTCTACCTGTACCATCTTCTTGAAGAAAATCTTTGTCTAAGAAGCATGCATTCTTACTAATCGAAACTCTTTGATTAGAATAAAAGTAAAAGTAATATCTTAAACTATCTTTAGTATATCCTATAAACAAACCCATTTCTGATTTAGCATTAAGCTTGTCTGATCTAATATACTTAATGTAAGCTGGATAATCCTAAACCGATATATAATTAAGGCTAAGTCTTTTTTCACTCTATATCTCATACGGAGTTTTTTGGACTGATTTTGATAGGATTTTCTTTAGAATGTTCACAGTAGCTAGCAAGGCATACCTCTATAAATATAATGGTAAGTCTATAAAACTAACCTCGATTACACTATATCTAATAAAGTACGATTTCTCTTTTCTGACACACTATTAAGTTAGGATGTATACGAAAAGTCATTTATGAGATAATTCAATTCTCTTTTAAGAATTTTTAAAACTCAGTAATTAAGTATTCACCATCATAATCCGATCATAGAGTCTTAATACTCTTTCTTATTTATTTCTCAATTTCATTCATGAATTCTTTGAATTTTTTAAAGAATTCAGATTTATGTTTCATTAAATACATACAGCCATACCTATAGATGTCATCGATAAAGGTAATAAAGAACTCAAATCCTCCTCTGATCGTTATACTAAATAATCCATATATATTTGTATATAAGAGTTTCAATAGTTCTTTTGAAGACATGACTTATAGGTTGTATAAAGTTTTAAACCTAATGAGATTAATATCCTATTAGTTTCAAGATGAGTCAATTATCTTTTTTCAATATGACCTAATCTATAAAGCTACAAGTATTTAGGATTTATATCAACGCAAATTCTTTTACTAAAAATAAAAAAACTAAATAATTATTATTTAATTCTAGAACATACAAATCATTTATATTTCTAGCTTTGTTAATTAATACATTTTCCAAATGTATCATATATTCATTTCTATTAAACTGTACAGAATAGTCATTCTTATATAATACAGAAATATAAATAATGTTCCTAGTAGTTAAAATAAAGTACAATACTCACTTCAATCTCAAAATGTATCTAGACATTAGTCTTAACTTTCACATTCTTATAATCTTTGTAACAACAGTTGCTTTATTAGCCATTCATAATATGATTTTGTCATTTGACAATGTGGAACTATTTTGTATTACCTATATAAAAACATATATATGAGAAGTAGTTGTTGAATCTATAACCCATGAATGAATATTAGAATTAACATGTAATTTATATTCGATTATATAATAGATATTCATACCTCTCTTAGCGTCTCACAATGGAAACACTTTTCTTTAGGTTTAGATTGGATGTCTTGAGAGACTCAATATTTTTGGCCTTCTTTTTCTTAAGTGTAACTTTAAAACCTCGAGATACTTACTGTGACCTTTTACCAGTCTTGAGATAGGCAATCATAACCATACCCCAAATGTCTAATTGCCTGATGATGTTAATCATCTTAAGGACATAATCATCGAATAGGACTCCCTACCTAAACCTTATACTGAATAGGGTAGCACACATCTCGAACTTTGCTACCTAAGAGTTTTTCCCGCACAACTTTTATATGGATTTTAGAATTTTATATGTTGATGAAATAGTCTTATGTTTCATTTGTAGCTCTTTATTTATGAAAGCTCACATGTAGAGTTGTACTTTACGATTATCGACATGTCATTTATAAAAGGTGTCTTACTCATCCTAGGAAGCATCTACCTTTAACGATGTAGACATTTCTGCCTCTAAGATGTGTCCTAGATTTTTGAACTCAAGAATTATTTATAAGTTCTTTAGTCAGTCTTTAAAGTTTGGTATGATAAAGACGTAATTATCCAGTATCTTTTAGAAGACATTTGAAGATGATATTTTTAATTATTAATGAAAGAATTGAAAAGACACAGAAAAAAGTTTATCAGGGTATTAAATCATAAATAAATTCAATAATTCAATATATTTAAATAAACATAATCATATCAACTCTCACTATCTAATTTAAATTTTATACTCCTTACTATAGGAGTTAAACATTTTTTGGATTTTAAAAAATTATTGAAAATCAAATTCTCATCAAAATCAATTGACTTTATATAAGAAAATCTTGATCAATTAAATTAAATAAGTAAAGTACTTGTCTTTTTTGTATCATATATAGGATTTGATTTATTTTCTTAGTTCTAGTTTCAAACAACCTACATAATAAAAATCTTGGTATCTTACACTTGTTGTATCCAAACAATAGTGCTTTCCTGTATTCTCATTTCAACCTTACATAATAGAATTTTGATTAAAACTTAAATACCACTGATAACTAGACAAGCCCAATTCAATTACACAAACCTTATACCTCTCATATAATAGAAATATTAGAATAGAAAATTTATATCAAAAAATTATTAGATATTAATGGGAGGCACAGATACGATAATTACTTAAGGAGATTATCAAACTCTCATGTACATCTCATGTACTTTGTCTCTTAACATAGATAGCTTTTCGCAAAAACTATTTATTAGGATGAAGTATTTACATCTCATCACTTACTTAGTTTAGATTATTTATTTCACAAACAATCGTCTTAAAGTTTGACTAGGTGTATTGTCTCGCAAGTATGAACATTAGTGATTTGATTCATTGAATAATGTTTTTGGTTAACATTACTTATTAGATAAGTGGAAATGTTATTGGTGTTATATAGTATACTCCAGAAACCAAACCATTCGTGTTATCACTTTCAAGATATTTTATATTAAATCATTGTGTTATATGTACTATACATATTATCAATAAAAAATTATTTTTTTATTCATACGTATATGTTGCTTCCTCTTTTTTATCATACTAATGAATGAAGTATGCATATAAAAGCTTAGATAATTGAATTATCTAAATTATTTTGTATATACACAATATCAATTAGGTATCGGTATCATATTATAGATACACTAAATGTCTGTTGTGAATATCATAAAATAATATTAGTATAGATAATAAAAAAAGTCTTGTCATTAGGATATTACTGTAGATTAATAGTTAGAAAATTATTTTTCGAATGTGACTAAAAAAATGATGAATCACATAGAATGTATGTAGTTAATGATCATCATTAGATTGTACTAACGTGCAAATGAGATGAGATGTCATAGTTGTTATTTGACCTGAGATGTCATAGTTGTTATTTGATATAGATATATATGATTTATATGGTATATAAATAGAGACTAATCATGTCTTATATAAAAAGTTAGTTTGGTCATTTGTTGTTTATATTGGGATGGAAATGACTATTAAGATAAGACTTATCAACTTAATATATAAGATCTCAAGTTTTTGTTGGCTTGATCTAGATTTAAGTTTTTAATCAACATAGGTAACTGATTGAAAAGAAAATTGTTGATTAAGGTTCAATACAAGTCATACAAAAGAGTTTCGTGATGCAGAGTAATGACCAATAATTTTAAAATAGACATTGAATTTAGGGTTTTGAATTTCTGTTAGCTCAAAGTTGGTCAAGATTAGATGATAGAGGTACATAACTCACATGGTAAGTATAATCAAAAGCAAAAGATTCAATGAAGATTTTTTTTCATTGTAGTTTAGGGATTATAGCACATTATTAGATAATAATCATAGTAATTGAGCATTCGAAGAGCTCAAAATAGGACTGATGAGATCAATTTTACCTTACGATTAACACTACAGTGAACTCGAAAGTCACAACCAATAACCATAAGCTTATCCTTATTAAAAAAGAGAAATATTAATTAATAATGCTAAAAGAGTTAGCATTCTTGGTTATGATAAATAATTGAAAAGTGTGAATAATTTATACGTTAAATGGTTTAATAGAACTAAAAGCTTAATAAATTGACCTAAGCATAACTTAATGTAAGTTATAAATATTCCATTAATATTAGAGAATATAGGTGAAATTAGTTAAAATTGATTAAAGGTGGTTTGACTAGCTTTAGGATAAGTTTGGTATTAAATGATTTAATGAAAGCAAACTTGTCATTTTATCATTTATTATTACAAAGTTTATTTGATAAGTTTTGGAACTTATTTATCATTCAATTTGTTCATAAGGGCATTTAAGTAATGATGATGAAAATATATATAATTTTTAAGTTTTCAAATTTGCTAAGAATTTTCATTATTTTCAAAGGTTGAAAATTAAAATTCAAAAGTGCTTACTTTCTCTCATACATGACCAAGAAGCAAGGAGGCTTTTGGGGTTTGATTCTTAGAGGCTTGATATATTTCAGGCTTTATCTTATCAAACAAAGGCTAAAGGTTAGTCATTCTCCCTTATTTTTGAAGATTATGCCAAAATTGAACATAAAGCATGCCTTAATTTCTTAAATGCTAAATTTATGATAGCATGATAATTAACAACTTACAAATGGTATCAGAGCTAATGAATGTGTTAATAGCTTGATTAAATACTTGATTGATGCTTGGTTATGGTTGATTTGAGTTATAAAGCATCATCATCTTAGTATATTAATGATATTATATAGATTATTTGATAACGATAATATCATAAAAATATTTATTGAATATCATGAAATAAAATGAGCATAGATATAGATCTCTAGTCCATTGGGCCATGGTAATAAACATGCACAATTGTTGTGTTTTGTGTTTTAAAGCCATGAATGTTAATGGTTTTATGTTATTAAATTGTTATGAACATGATTCAAACTTTAGTAGCTTTGGCCAAATTGAAAGAATGTAAAAAAGTTATGTGTTTTTTACGAATGATATATGTTTAAATGTTAAACATGAGCTATAATTAAGTATTAATGTGATTAATGCTTAAATATTGTAAATGATCATTGATTAGTATAATTAAATGTTAATTGTGATGAAAAATGATCATTTGGATTGCCTGAATAATTTGGCCATCATGGTGATTACATAATGGTTATGTTTTCTTCATGAATTTATATATATTTAATTCTTAAACATAATGAATGATCATGCATATATATAATTAATTGTTAATTATGTTAAATATGATTATTAAGAGGACTTGTAATATTCGACCATTTAGGAGATTATTAATTAATAGTTAATTATTATTAATTACTTGTAATTAATATTAATTTATATGATAAATTAATTAATTAGGCTAAACATGTGTATATAGATGATGCATGCGTGTATGGATGTTAAATTGCATCAAGGATGATGTCATACATGTGATACAATTATAACATCATAAATTACATTTTCAAAGTCCAAAATTTCATAGAAAATTGTGATGCTTTAGATGATTTTGCAAGTTAAACAAATTTTGACAAAATTATTGACTTTGGTTTGGAAAATTTAGATTTTGAAATGATGATGTTTTTGAATTTTAAATGTAATTTAAATTAATCTAAGTTTGATTACTTGTTCGACAAGTAATCTTGGTCAAGCGAAGTGATGTTCTACTTAAATGTTGAGTGATAAGCTGAATCAATAATATTATCACTTATGAGATAAGTAATGATTAATTGAATATATAAGTTGAGGAGTTGAATCACTATTATTCACACGTACGAGATAAGTTTGATTAGTCAATCATAGATGAAGGCTCAGTGAATATCACCCAAAAGGGGGGGGGGCGGGTGGTGGTGGTTTGAATTGGTGATATAGAAAATAAAAAAAATCAAATTTATAGAGATTTTACTAAAGTGTAAATTATACAAAAAAATGAATGCAGAAATATATTACTGGAAATGCAGGTGTAGAAAGAGAAATACTAAAATACAGACTCAGTAAATTTTTATAGTGGTTCGACAACCAACTTATGTCCACTCTTCTCGATTCAGTTCTTTAAATTCGACGTATTACTAAGTTCTTGTTTAACTACAGGACAAGAGAACCAAATACAACCTCCTTCTTAACGTGAAAGGTAACCATAAGAAAAGCACTTTATTTTTACGGGAGAAGTTGTCCCAACTACAAACTTCTTATAAGGTGAAGTTAAACCCAAGAAGTAGCAATAAATGCTTAAGGAAAAATAAAATTTAGGTCTCTCATAGAACAAGTTTTCAATACGGAACAAATTCTCTCTTTCAAGAATAAATTTTACAGAGAATAATCATAAACTGAGAAATTGAGTATATTCATTTTTCGCTCAATATTATTCTCAATAATTGCTTAACCATCATCGTGTCTTCAATGGATATTCATTGTTATTTATACCTTCATTGATTTTCTTCCAATGGCTTTTTGCATCAGCATTTATTTCACACATTTAATTTGAAAACTACCCGTTATAGTCTTAAATTTGCTATAGGTTCGATACGTTCTAATAAGGTGTATTGATACCTTTTCATGCAAACGATGCAATGTTCATCACAAATGTGTCAATATGTTTGCTAGGGTATCAATACGTTTGAGCTTTCTTCTAAGGGTATTGATACGTTGATGCAAAGGTTTTGATACTTGAGCATTTTATCTTCACTGTATAACTTAGACTTACCAAATGTGTCAATATCAAGAATTTGTGGGCTAGTTGAAAGGTATCGATACCTTTCAACTAGCCCACAAATTCTTGACACCTTGACATCAAATTACAAACACCTGAAAATTTATATTCCTTTCTAAAAAAGATTAAGTGAAAAATATTTTTCCAATATGATTAAACAACAATATGATTTTGGCATCATTAAAAACACTTTGGGGTTATCAATAGAGAGATTATTTGTAAGACAAATAATCTAAACTGAGCTAACGATAATTGTTTATGAAACAAATAATTTGAACTGATCAAGTGTTGAGTTTACTTATAAGTAAACTCAATCAAATTAATAAATAGTAAATTATTTATTACACAAATATATACTAACGAGTAAAAAGTTTACTTATATAATAAGTAACATTACTTATAAATAGTATCTCATATGACTAGTGATCATATAATAGTAATCTAACTCAAAATAGTAATAGATTACTTATATAACAAGTAATGTCTATTACACAAGCAAACTTTATTTATGTGACAAGTGAAGTTAAATTGTACTATTAAGGTGACATGTTATATATAACACTAATTAAGTAGATATGCGCGTGTATATGAGATATACGTATGTATATATGTATAAAAGATGATAACTATTTATAAAATAAAAATTATTAGTATGAGTGCTTAGCCTTGAAAGATAGCCTTGTAAAAACTAATTAGGATGAGAGAGTTGTCACATAAGATGAAAATGAGCATTTAAAAAATCTTCCTAAGTAATTATCATATATGTGCCTCCTATTGTGGGATAGCAAATAACTCTTTGACATAAATTTTCTACTTTAATATTCTATTACTTGAGGAGTATGGGGCTTATATAATTAATTGGGGTTTATCTAGTTATTGGTGATATTTAAGTTTCTACTAAGATTCTATTATGTGAGATTGGGATAAGAATACTATTTAGAAAGATATAGTGATTTGGATATGACTAGTATAAAACTTCCAGATTTTTATTATGTGAGGTGTCTGAAATTAGGATAAAGAAAAATGAATTGAGTCCTATATACAATAAAGAAAAGAAGAGATCTTTACTCATTGAAGTTAGTTGATCAAGATTTCTATTATGTGAGGTCAATTAATTGCAGATGAGATTTGATTCCTAACTAATATTTTATAAAATCCAACAAATATTTAAGTTTTATATTAGAGAGTGTTAGATTTAAATTAGGTAGTGAGAGCTGATGTGATTATGATTTAGTAAATGTTTTCAATAATTAAATTCATTTAGTGATTCAATACACTCATAAACTTTCTTTTGTATCTTTTCAGTTCTTTCGCTGATTATCATTAAATGTTTTCTTGAAGATGCTGGACAATCACATATTAACAAAATCAAATTTTAAGGATTGGTTAAGAAATTTTAGAATTTTCCTGAATTTTGAAATTGTTAGATATATCTTAGGAGGAGAAATGGCTTTATTATTGGCGGTAGATATTATCATGCCACGAATCTAGGAATCGGCCACGTGGCAATCGCCGCTAATCCAAGAAATACATCCTATTAACTAGAATGCATTCCTATAATACGCAAGGTATTAAAACCTGTTTTCAAAATCTATTTTTAAATATAAACAGGATATGAAAAATTTTCAAACATATTCAAAACATTTGTATATCGATATCAATACAAACTCATTACTATAAATATTTACTTCAAAATGGTTTGATATAATAAGTACCCAAAAGAATAGACTACATAGTTTTCAAACTCATTTAATACAAATGTTTTGTTCAGTTCAGTGGATCATACCATTGAAATATGAGTCAAGTATCTGAAAATATTGCAAAAATCTCTGATCAGCTACTTTATGCCCGCATATGACTACACTAACCTAAAATGGAGGAGTAAGGGGTGAGTATTTGGAAAAATACTTTGTGAATATATGTTAAAAATATAGAAATAAAAAATAAAATCTATAAATAGTATGTGGCATAAAGAGTTATGACTGATATGTCATAAAAATATGAACTTATAAAATTTTTCATTGGTGTGTAGGATCCCATCCACTCTATTTTAAGCTATATGGCTAACCCGCAACTAATAAGGGTATGTATACCCAAATTGGTGTATAAATAGCATGCTATATTGTTGGTTTCTAATGGCTTAAATCATGTATAAATGGAAGTTTTATTCTCAAGAAATAAACCCTAAAACTATGCATTCAAATGAGAAAACTAGATGGCAAAATGAAACCTCAAAGTGCTTACCTTGTAAGATTCTTTCTTTGATGAATTTGAGTCTCAAAAGTATGAGACCTTTTCACTTAAAAACCTCCCTTTGAGCTTCCATGGCTGCCATTTTCGTGTAAGGAGAGAGGAGGAAGAAGATGACCCAATTTTCTCATCATTTTCCCATTTTTTTAAATGTAATATTTATCCAAATAAATATATATAATAATGGGAACATGATGTGATACAACCAAGCTCATTTTTCATAGGTGAACTTAAGTCAAAGTTGTAAATAAAATGTTTGACCAAGAAAAATTAATTAAAAATATATAACATTTATATATTAATATTAATATGTCAAGTGTCAAAATATCATCCATATGAATTCTAACACTTGTAAAATTCTCCAACCATTAAAGAATTTGATAATTAGACATATTAATATATATATATCATAATTTCCTTGGTCAATATTATACATAAGGGTAAAATAATAATTTTTATAAAATTAAACACTTTAATTTAGAATTTATTATTTTATAATAAAATCATATTTTAATATATTTGATAATCATGATTACCAAATTTGAATATGTAATTTATAATAAATTACATATTTGTATCACATAGGAGCAAAATGGTTATTTTACACTAAATTAACAATTTAATCTAGTTTTTCATCATTTCACCTTATAATCACGTTCTAACATGTTTGATAATTACTATTATCATTTTGGATTATGTAAGTTATATTAAATTACTATATGATATCAATATATCACTTCTTTAACACTTTAAAAAATAATAAATATATATAACAATTATACATATTTATTTTGGTATTTTCAAGTTATCATAAGATCGTTAGCTCTCTCTCGATAATATTTTATCTTCTTTTCCTTTATAAAAATACTCGAGGATTTGGATGGACTGTGAAGTTTCACCATGACTCAGTCGTGAGCTAATATCGAACACTTCAACTCTGAACAGTTCGGTCTCGAATATTTTGATACCCAACGACTATGATTAGTATCTAGCTACGCATTATAGTCCCTAAGTCACGATGAAGAAGTGGCTTCAACAAACCTCCAATGATTGCACGTAGCATATGGGTAATATCCCTCTATTGTCATATCCTAATCGAGTCGGAGTTCATGGAATGTCAAAACCCTAATCTCGATGTCTATACGAATCGTCGATTATATGTCATGATTGTTATGGCCATAGACTTAAAATTTATGCATCATGTTTAAGAACTCAACTCGGAAAGAGTCAACGAAAATTCTTAGTCCATTAACGAATCATATCTTAACCATCAATCGAGCACCTATATGAATAAAGTATACCCAAATTAACTTCTTGTATAAGGCATGACTAGCCCTGTACGTATTCATCATATAAAATATACTTATCTATACAAAGTCTGATTCTAATCGTCTCAGATCTAAGGATTATATCACACACTATTTCAATATATTGATAAATCATTGACTATATACATACCACATGATTTGTCAATATGTAGCTCAGTTTGATAAATAGTTCACCAACTATAAATCTATACTAATGCGCTTATGATAATACCCATATTGTCAACCTACATATATCATCATATAATATCATTAAGTAACAACTAGTATGCTTACTATATGATATAGTTGTCCAATCTATATCACGTATGTTAAGAATAATATGATAATTTTATTTAATAATTAAATGAAAATATCTGGACAATTCACATGCATTCTTTATTTATGAGCATACTAATATAAAAAAATAGCTAATGTATGTGAATAAAGAACGATTCTTTTATGACTAATTAAAAGTTAATACAAAATCACAAGCCCTGAAACTGATAACACAAATGGTTTCTAGGATATACACTAACATTATTTTATTAAGCTCCCCTCTTGACACTGCCCGGGGTACCAGGCCTGACCTCATCAAGCTACTCTCATTTAGGAGGACCTTAACATCCATGGTAGGCAGACTTATAAGTCTGCCCACGATGCTAGCCAAGATATCTGGCTGCTCCTTTCACAAATCTACAATGAATAGCATGTCAACAATCATGATCCATAATCCAAACTATCACAATAGCTCACCACACACGTACCTGTCTCCTGAAAAAAGAAAAAAAAAAGGGTTCAGAGGAGACTCGGCACAGTCCTCACTAGCAATAAATTAATAATCCTTCTAGTTCTTATTATTAGAGACCCTTCACCTTGGATTGGTACCCTAAGCGAACAGACAGAAAATACCACCCAAGACATTGGCTGGTATTCCTCCTGAGAGAGTATAAGAACAACACCTTGTCTAGAGTCAAGGTAGGGCTGTGTTGCTCAGCCTTCAGTACAAACAAGTCATTCAGGATCCTCTAGCTGTTCAGTGTGAGCTGATAGGGAGGGATCCCAAAACCTTGAAGATCCTGAGGAAGTATCTCTATATAAGGAACCAGACATCCAGCAGTAGGTGTTCTTCATTCATCGCTATCTCTCATAGCGTAAATGCGTTCAAGATGTCATGGGTCAACGGCACCTTCAGCTGTACATTATCTGGGATGTCAAAAGCCTGTCTAAAGGTGTACAAGTCCGCCTTGCTAATCATTGAGAGGTACCAGTCTATGTCATATGTGTTAGTGTATATCTTAAAAATCATTCATGTTGTCGGTTTTAGGGCTAATAATCTTATATGAATTTTTAAATATTAATGAAAGAAGTAGCTCTTTGTTTACATACATTTGCTACTTTTTTTATTTTTCATACAAATGAATATTGAATGTATGGACATCGTCTAGATAATTTTATTTAATTGTTAAATAAATTATCAAATTATTTCCTACGTACATGGTGTCGAATGGGCAACTATATCACGTAGTAGGCACACTAGTTATCACCTAATGATATTATATGATAATATATGTAAGCTGACAACATGAATATTATTATAAGTATATTAGTGTAGATTTATAATTGGTGAACTATTTATCGAACGGATCAAATATCGATGAATCATATGGTATGCATGTATTCAATGATTTATCAATAGATTTTAATATTATATGACGTAAGTCTTTGACCTGACACTTATATAATCGAACTCTTTATGGATGAATATATTTCATATGGTGTACGTGCACTCTATGAACTCTTTTTCGATCAGGATACGACAATAGCAGAATATTACTCACACATTACGTGCAATCAAGGAAATGTTTGATGAAGATATTTGTTCATCGTGACTTAGGGACTATGGCGCATTGCTAGATATTGATCATAGTCGATGAGCAACTGAAATATTTAGAGTCAAAATATTCGACATATGTTTAAGACTGAGTCACGATAAACCTTCATGATCCACCAAGATTCTCTAATGTTTTTTCACCCGAGAGAGAGATAAAATATTATCGATAGAGGGCTATCAGCCTTATGATAATATAACAATAGACTGAAACCTATACGTGTAACTTTTATATATATTAAATACTCTTTAATGTGTTAAAGAGATAATTTAATATAAATTACTTGTCAAATTTGATAATAATAATTATCAAATATGTTAAAATATGATTTTAAGATAAAATGATAAAAATTAAATTAAATAATTTAATTTAATGTAAAATAATCATTTTGCTTCTATGTGATACATGTATTTAATTTATTGTAAATTATATATTTAAATTTGATAATTATGATTATCAAATATATTAAAATAGAATTTTAATATAAAATAATAAATTTTAAATTAAAGTGTTTAATGTGGATAAAAATAACTATATTCCCTTTATGTGTAAATTGGGACCAAAGGCATGATGGTAAATATACCATGATTTTGGATTTAAGAAAATTTAAAATATTAATTATGATGCTATATATCTTATTTCTTTAATTGTTAAAGAGTTAAGATAGTTTTGAAATATTAATAGTTAATATGTTCATAAATGGCATGTTATGATTGGTTAATTAATTTTTATTATATGTCATTTGATTATTGGTCTAATTTGGCATGGTTGTATCCATATAAAATGGTTTTGGTTGTATCATATTATCTCTAATTATTATATGATAAATATGAATTAAAATAATTAAAAATTAAAAAAGAAAATATAAATATCTATGTTTTCTTTAATATTTAGCATGAAAAATTAAGCAAAATTCTCTCTCTCCCCCTTGTATATGGTTCGATCATGGTGGAGGAATTTTGTGTATGGTGTAAAGTGAAGATACCACATGGTTTTGTGCTTGAAATTCATTCAAGGTTGTAACTTGTCTTCATAAAGTCTTAAGTAATTTTTCATGCAAACCTTTGTTTTTCAAGTATTTAGCCTAGGGTTTTTGAGTCAAAAACTTATATTTCAAGCATGATTTAGACTATAGAACTTTCAAGTGATATCAAAGCATGTTAGGTTTATGATTTGGATGTTTATATGTTTGTGGTTTTGAAGAAAACACAAATGGATGCTCATTTAGGGTACCTTGGTGCCATCTTTTTTTCCATGGTGTGAAATGATTTTTCACCACTTTCATGGTGTTTTTAAGATATTTTATAGCATAATGGCATCTTAGGAATGATGGTTGAGTTAGCAAAAATGGAAAAAATTGAGTTTGGAACTCACTTAGGTGCAATGATGGCACATTGGTGCACATTTGACTTGATAAAGTGTTTTTGTGTACTAAACGGGGTTGTTGATGTGTTTGGGAATTTTTAACAAGTATTTGGATGTGTTATGAAGTATTTTGAGGCTTAGTTTTGGTTTGAAAACATTTAACATGCAGGAAAAAAGTTTTGCAAAATCTGAGTGCAGGGGCCAATGACCCTTGCCTTTGTTTTTTGCCTGGCACGTGCACCATATACGCCTATCGCCCTGTTAGGGGACGGGTGTGTGGGCTGGTGCAACAAACATGCATGTAGGACACGCTACGCACTACCACGTGCCAACAACGCTCAGCGTGCACCCTGCCTCAAATTTTCTATCGTAAAATTTTTTTTGACACTTTTTATGTTTTCGGACATTGGACACATTCCGACTTGTGTTTTGAGTGATGTTAATCACTTATTAATATGTTTTAATAAAAATGACACATTGACTTTATCCGAAAAAATTATTAATTATTTTTAAATACAAAAATATTTTGTGTTGTATATAATTAATATAAGTTGTGTAATGGTTGTTTTAAAGTTTGGTTGCCAACATGTTTTTGTGTGTGTGTGTGTGTGTATTGAATATATGTATATATGTTATTCATTTAATTTATTTAATTTTATTTAAATTAAATGATGATATTTAAATGTTAAATATTTTATTTATATAATAACTTAATAAATGGTGATTATTTTACATGATAAATCAATAATCATGTTTTGCTTGTATGTAATATTGATTGCATAGAAAATATAATAATATGTGTTTAAAATATTTAAATGCATATTACTAAGCTTGTATATTTTGTTAATGTGTTTAATTATGATTAAATGCATGAAAATATATATTGGATATATATGCCTATCTTATTTATATTTGACTTGAATATACATGCTTATTGTGTATATATATGTTAATTTCACATATTCTTAAATATGCATTTGATACATGTTTATATAAGCTTATATATATTGAAATATGTAGAAATATAGATGATAGAAACAAAACATTAGGCTTAGATTTCCAAATTAAATTTGGTGAATAACCTTAATACCTATTATTGATATTGATATTGATATTGATGTGGCACGTTAATCATGTTAACATAAGGGTTAATCTATTTAGTAAATGATTAGCCCAATTTGACCAGTTAGTGTTATTTACTCAATGCAAATTTTCTAAAAAGCAAAACAAGATTGTTAGTATGACTAATTATCACAAACAATACACAAACACATAATTCTTGTACGATAAGGATTATTGTCCTTAAAATAACAAAAGCAAAACATAAATACCATAAAAACTTGCAAGACAAGGTTTTTGAAACACAAGCATATATGAAAAAGTTGGTTTTTCGAATCAGAATTATAATTTTTAGATGAAAACATGTAAGGGTTACATGTGAATTAACAATTAATGAATTATTAATAAAATCATGCTGTTGTAAGTCAAAATATTTATTCATATGATTAATAAATAAATTTTGAAAATTGGTTTTAATAAAATTTTTTGAAAAGAATTTTAAATTGTTTAAATTTTTTTATTAAAATTGTTTTACAAATAATAATATTTATTCATGAGATGAATGAATATTATTAATGAGTAATAAAATTGTTTTATAAATATATTTCTATAACAATAATAATATTTATTCATTAATGTTTTATAAAAGTATTTTATAGAGAAATATTTCTTTTAAAAGTAAAATAATAATAATATTTATTCATATGATGAATGAATATTATTAATGTTTTGAATAAATTTTAATAAATGGTTTAGTTAAAATTTTCTAAAGACCTATGATAATTATTAAATCTTAGCCTCCCATTATAGGATGACGTGGAGGTTTTTGATATAAATTAGTATCCCAAGTTTATATTATGTGAGAGGTATTGATTTGTAATATAAAAATTTGTTATCTGGTTCTTGGGTGCGTATTTTCACCTTGACCAAGATTTCTATTATGTGAGGGAGAAGTGAAAATAACATTTTGAGAAGGCGTAATGGTTCGGGTTTAACTAGCCTAAGGCGCCAAGATTTATAAAATATGAGACCTTTGAAGCTAGGGCTAAATAAAGAATCAAATCTTATATGGAGATGTAAATGGAAATGAGTTTTCTACTTATTGAGGGTTAATTAACCAAGATTTCTAAAATGTGATATTGGTTAATTCTGATAAAACATTGATTCCCTACTACTACTAATAACAAAATTCCAACAGAACTTTTAAGTCCTGTTTAGAGAGTATAATATTCAAATTAAACAGTGGAAGCTAATAAGATTAGCATGTATAAATAACTTTTAAAATATTTAATTGTTATTATCCAAAAATTGTTTGAATTTGTATATATCAAAATTGTTAATTAATATACATTATATAAGATCACTAATAAGTTTTTCTGTTTCTTTTAAACGTCTTAAATATTGTGATATATTGATACAAATAATAAAATAGTTAACGGTGTTCTCCATAAACATTTTAGACTTTTGAAAGTTTGACTGAGACTAGTTTAAAACTGATAAAGAAAAATTATTTTCTCAATGGGAGAATGGAACATATCTAGAGGAATTGTCCTAAGTACCTTAAAGAAGGTACAAGTAGCTGTATAGTGATCAATTATAAATTAAGTGTTACTTCAGATCATCATTCTTGGATATTAGATTCAGTGGCTATATCTCATGTTTGTGTCTCTCTACAAACATTACAGAATAGTTCAGTATTGTCTAGAGATTAGATTGTGCTGAGAATAGCTAATAGAGCAACAGTTGCTACTGAAGCCAAAGAATCTTGCTAGTTTAGATTGTCTAGTGGACACATTCTGAGATTGAATTATGTATTGTATTTTTCTCAGGCCACCAGAAACATCATTTTAATATCTGTACTATGTAAAGATAGTTATAGTGTACAGTTTACTGAAAATGAGTTTTTAATACAATTTTGAAATGTATTGGTGGGCAAAGCAATGAATACAAATGGATTATATATTTTGGAATTGAATAATAGTTATTTAATAAAATCCATTATGAATAAAAGAATTCATAGTCAGACAAATACTAAATATCTGTGGTATCATAGATGGGCTCATATTAGAGACAGGAGATTGATCAACTTGGGACAAATGAACTTTTGAGTTCACTGGGTTCAGAACCCTTACCAACTTGTGAATCATGTCTTCAGGGTAAGATAACCAAATCTCCCTTTAAAGGTAAAGGTGAAAGAGCGAAGGAGCTATTGGAACTCATATATACTGATGTATGTGGACCGTTTAGCACCAGAGCTAGAGGAGGATTTGACTACTTCATTACCTTTATCGATGATATATCACGATATGGGTATATGTATTTAATGAAATACAAATCAGATTCCTTTGAAATGTTCAAGGAATTTAAAAATGAAGTAGAGAAACAGACTGGA
>JAVXUL010097775.1:0-20648 GCA_035590515.1 Trichilia minutiflora | reverse complement strand
AAATTAAACACTTTAATTTAGATTTTATCATTTTATATTAAAATTATATTTTAATATATTTGATAATCACAATTATCAAATTTAGATATGTAATTTACAATAAATTACACATATGTATCACATAGAAGCAAAATGATCATTTTACACTAAATTAAACTATTTAATTTAGTTTTCATCATTTTACATTAAAATCACATTTTAACATATTTGATAATCAATATTATCAATTTTGGTAAGTAATTTATATTAAATTACCTTATGATATCCATATATAATCTCTTTAATACTTTAAAAAGTATTTAATACGTATAACAGTTATACATATCGATTTCGATCAATTTCTATATTATCATAAGGGTGCTAGCCCTCTTCTGATAATATTTTATCATGAGAGTGTCAGCCCTCTACTGATAATAATTTATCTCTCTCTCATGTGAAGAAGCATTAGAGGATCTTGATGGACCATGAAAGTTCACCGTGACTCAGCTGTAAACAAATACCAAACGTTTCAGCTCTGAACATTTCGATTGCTCATCGACTATGGTTAGTATCTAGCAATACATCATAATCCCTAAGTCAAAATAAAGAAGTATCTTTATCAAACCTTACATTGATTGCACATAACCTGTGAAAAATATCTTTCCATCATCGTATCTTGATCGAGAAAGGGGTTTATAGACTGTTAAAACCCTAATCTCAATTTTCCTTCGAATCGTCGATCATATGTCAATATTATGCTATGACCACAGACTTATAATCAAGACATCATATCAACATTCGATTAGGAACTTGACTTGAACTAAGGCAATGAAAATTTTCAACCCAATATGTCAAGCCAATGGATCCTATCTTAACTGTCAATCGAACACCTATATGAACAAAGCATACCTAAATCGGCTTCTTATACAAGGCGTGATTAGACCTGCATGTATACATCATATAAAATATATCCATCCATACAGAGTTCGATTTTAGACGTCTCAGGTTAAAGGATTACATCGCATACTATTATAATCTATCGATAAATCATTGAGTACATGCATATCATATAATTCATCGATATTCGATCTCGTTTAATAAATAATTTATCAATTATGAATCCACATTAATGCTCTTATGACAGTACATATATTGTCAGCCTACATATATTATCATATAATATCATTAGGTGGCAACTAGTGTGCCTACTATATGATATAGTTGCCCATTCCACACTACATATACAGGGAATATATTTGATAATTTATTTAATAATTAAATAAAATTATTTATACAATTTACATACATTCTTCATTCATTGTATGAAAAGTAAAGGAAGTAGCAAATGTATGTAAATAAAGAACTATTTCTTTTATTAATAAATATAAGAGTTTATACAAGATCATAAACCTTGAAACCGATAACACGAATGATTTCTAGGGTATACACACTAACAGCTCATGCCATCAAAAATATCATTTTAATATCTGTACTTTATAAAGATGATTACAGTATACAGGTCACTAAAAATGAGTGCTTAATACATTTTAAAAATGTATTGGTGGGCAAAGTAGTAAATACAAAGGGATTATATGTTCTAAAATTGAGTGATAGTCATTCAATCAAATCCATTTCAAATAAAAGAATTCGTAATCAGACAAATCCTAAATATCTATGGCACCATAGATTGGGTTATATTGAAGACAGGAGATTGATTCAACTTGGTACAAGTAAACTTTTGAGTTCACTGGGTTCATAACCCTTATCAAATTGTGAGTCATGTCTTCAAGATAAGATTATCAAATCTTCCTTTAAAGATAAAAGAGAGAGAGCGAATGAGCTATTAGAACTCATACATACTGATGTAAGTGAACTATTTAGCACTAAAGCTAGAGGAAGATTTAACTACTTCATTACCTTTATCGATGATATATCACTATATGGGTATGTGTATTTAATGAAATACAAATCCGATTCTTTTAAAATGTTCAGAGAATTAAAAATATAATAGAGAAACAGACTGAAAAAAGTTTTAAAAATCTGCGATCAGATCATGGAGAAGAATACTTAAGTACAGAGTTTTAAGAATTCTTAAAAAATAATAGAATTATCTCCCAATTAATTCCTCATTATACACCACAGTTGAGTGGTGTAGCTGAAAAGAGGAATCATATCTTATTGGATATGGTGCAATTAATGGTGAGTTTCACAAACTTGCCAATATATTTATGAGGATATACCCTGATGACCGCTGCGTATATCCTGAACAAAGTCCTATCAAAATCAGTCTAAAAGACTCCGTAAAAGATATAGAGTAGAAAGAAACCCAGTCTCAATTATATAAGAATTTGGGATTGTCCAGCTTATGTTAAAATAGTTAACCCTGATAAATTGGATGTAAAATCTGAGAAGGAAAGATTCATTGGATATCCTAAAGATAGTTTAGGATATTATTTCTACTTCTCTACTGATCAGCGTGTTGCGACCAGTAGAAATACACACTTCTTAGAAGAAGAGTTCTAATAGGAAGGTGGTGCAGGTATACTAATTGAGCTTAAAGAAGGGTATTTAGGAGCTCAATCTGATGAAACAAAGGTTGGACCTTCTAATCAACATACCTCAGTTCTAATTCAAATTTTAGTTCAAATTTCAATTCAAAAATATTCTAGAGCATCGTAACCTCCAGAGTGATATGGGCTTCTACATAAATACGAATTTGACTCTTACCTAGTGGGAGAAACATATCATCCAATTGATCCTAGAAGTTATAAAAAAGTTATCTTGGATAAAGATTTAGGTAGATGGCTAGAGGATATGGATTTTGAGATGCAATCTATGTATACCAATTAAGTTTAGACACTTGTTGATCCACTAAAAGGAATTATTCCTATTAGGTGCAAATGGATCGTCAAGAGAAAACTTGATAACGATGGTGAGATAAAGACCTATAAAGCATTGTTAATTACGAAGGGATATACTCAGAAACAAGGGTTGGATTATAAGGAGACCTTTTCATCCGTGGCTATGATTAAATCCATCCATATCATGCTAGCCATTATAGCATTCCACGATTTTGAGATCTAACAGATGGATGTAAAAATTGCATTCTTTAATGGATATCTTGAGAAAAATATCTATATGCAGCAACCAATTAGTTTTATATCCACTGCATATAAAAATAAAGTATGCTAGTTGCATCAATCCATTTATGGATTAAAGCAAGCTTTTCAAAGCTGGAATAAATGAATTGATAATATGATCAAATCGTATGGATTTGAATAAAACTTAAATGAATATTGAGTTTATAAATGATTTAAGCATCATGCCATCTATTCCTTATATTGTATATGGATGATATATTATTAATAGGTAATAATATAGACATGATGACTCAGACAAAGATCTGGTTATCTTGAGCTTTCTCGATGAAAGATCTTGGAGAAGCGATCTATATTTTGGGAATTCGCATCTATAGAGATAAAATAAAAAGGGTAATAGGATTATCCCAAAGGATGTATATAGAAAAGATACTAATGAAGTTCAATATGTAGAACTCTAAGAGAGGTTTTCTACCCTTCAATTATGGTCTTAATCTTTCAAAAGATACGGGTCTAAATATCGATGAAGAGACGCAACAGATGCATAGTATACCTTATGCTTTGGCTATAAGTAGTTTGATGTACGCAATGTTATCTACACGACTTGATATAACATATATTGTAAGTGTTATAAGTATAAATCAGGCCAATCTTAGAGAAAAGCATTGGTCAACCGTTAAGACAAACTTACGAAGGACTAAGGATTTATTTTTGACTTATAGATCTCAAGAGTTAAGTATACATAGATACTTAGATTCTGATTTCCAGTCAGACCTGGATGATAAAAAATCTACTTCCAATTTTATTTTTGTATGTAATGGAGGTGCTGTCAGTTGAAAAAGTTTTAAATAGATGACGAAAGCAGATTCCATTACAGAGACTAAATATATTGCCGCTTTTAAAGCAACAAAAGAGGCTATTTGGATGCGAAAGTTTGTATCCGAACTTACTATCGTTCCTAATATAAGTTATCCAATAACTCTATTCTATGATAATATTGAGGCTATTGCATAGGCAAAGGAATGAGGGCACACCAGAAGTTTAAACATATTCAGCGTAAATATTATATTTTGAGAGAGTTCATTGGAGTTGAAAAGATATTAATATAGAAGACTGCTTCAATGGATAATGTAGCTGATCCACTAACTAAGACGATGACACAGAAGTAGCTAGACCAGCATCTTGAGAAGATAAGTATCCAATACCACAACGAATAACTTTAGTACAAGTAGGAGCTTGTTAGTGTATGCCCTAGAAAATCATTTGTGTTATTGATTTCAAGGTTATTGATCTTATATAAACTTTTATATATTAATGAACGAAGTAGTTCTTTGTTTACATACGTTTGCTGCTTCTTTTATTTTTCATACAAATGAACGAAGAATGTATATAAATTATTCAGATAATTTTATTTAATTATTGAATAAATTAACAAATTATTCCCTACATAAATGGCGTGGAATGGGCAATTATATCACATAGTAGGCACACTAGTTGCCGCCTATATGATATTATATGATAATATATGTATCACGCCCCGACCCTAATCGTCGCGAATCCCAAAAATATATTCTATCAATTAGAATGCAATCCTTGGACATGCAAGGCATTAGTACCAATATTCGAAATCTATTTTCAATATAACAAAGTATGAAAGATTTTCAAATACAACAAAATATGAAAGATTTTCAAACACATTTAAGTCATATATACAATTCAAAATTCTATATTCCCATAAAATACATTACGTTACAAACACTTTTTAAAATAAGTTATTACAATAAATTCTTGATCAAGCCAAAATATACAAAATCACATTGTTTATAGATATATACTATTTAATGGACCATAAAGCACAAATCTAAGTTGAGTACCTGAAAAACTCTATTAAAATCTACTTCAACTATGCTATACCACACCCTACCACTTTAACCTGAAATGGGAAAGTGAAGGGTGAGTATTTGAGAAAATACTCAGTGAGTAGACAATAAAACATAACAACAATATAAAATCCATGGATTGATTATGGAAATCCCTCGTAATCATCAAACCAATCATAGTGAAAGGTGGCATAATGGACATGACTAGAAAGTCAATATAAATTCAATCTATATGACCCCTCAATCTATAAGATCCCATCCACTCTCTCTAAGCTATATAACTGATCCACAACTATGGGGATATATGCCCATATAAGTATATGACTAGCATACTATAACCTAAATATGTTAGATTTCACCTTGCCTATCTTAGACTGTATGATCAATCCATATTCTTGGGTCTATTAGATTCCACCCACTTTACTATGAGCTGTATGACCAATCCTCACCCTGGGTCGATTAGATTTCACTCGCTTTACCCTAAACTGTATGGCCAATCCTCACCCATATGAAAATCGATAACACGGCACACAAAGTCATGAAATCAATAGTTATGGCTCATAAGGCCAAAATAATAAAACAAAACATAATGGAGCACCAGGCTAAATAATAATGATAGCTCACAAGCACAAATCAATATTATACGACACCTAAGGCTAATACAATACAAACGACACACATAAGGCCAAACAACAGTAATGACATCCAGGCCATTATATATATATACACTCAACTATTCCACAATTCACAAAATATCATTTAAAACATCATTTGTAATTAGCCTCCGGCCTCAAATTCATAGAATCACAGTAATCACAACATCTTTATGCTACCACAAGCAAGGAGCCAACATGACCACCACACAATATAATTCCAATGCCTCCTCATTCAGTCATGTCTACACATATTCATATGCTATACCATCTCAAGCATAATAAACATATTAACATTTATGAATAACATTTAAAGAGACGAAAGAAAGGAAGTGTCTCCAGTCATTGCTTTGGGGTGAAACACTATCCTCCTAATGTCTCTCTCACGTCGGAGACTTTCTAACCTCGGCTGTCGTACCTATATATATATATATATATATAATATGTATGCATGATGCAATGCATGGTCTTGTCTCTCTCTCACTCCTCTCTCTCTCTCTCTGTCTCTATCTCTGTCTCTGTCACTGTCGACTTACTACCCATACATGATCTCACTCTATTTCAAATCGTTCTCAGTTTTTTCAATAGTAATAAAAGTAAAAAACCCTCAAATTTCTCAATCTATTTGATAAGTTAGAAAACTCCTAAATTCTATGGTTATATAAACAGTGATCGAGCTACCTATTTTTAGAATAACGCAAAATGATAGGTTAAAATAGAGAGATAAGTTGAGGGATAAACTTGTCCAAACTAGTAGATGAGCTCAAGTCTCTTTTTGCTTGATTCTCTCTCTTCGATTACTGTTCACCTACGACCTCTCTCTCATAAATTCTCTTGATTCATCGAACCAAGTCTTAATTAGAAGGGGTTTCCGTGCTCTAGTATTGATTCTGAGATCATTCTGAGAAAATGAGGGAGTTTGGTGGAGATTTGGGTGAGGTTTGTTTTTGACAGAGAGAAAAGAGAAAAAAGTTATAGATGGGATAGGGAAAAGAAAAATAGGGAAGATGAGCCTCTTAACATTTCATATATTAGGGCTCTGAAGTGATTGAAATACCCTCTAAATTATGAAAACTGAGCTCGTCACATTATTAAATATCGATACTTCCTGACGAAAAGAGTTGTTCAGGTCTTTTTTACGTCTATGTATCGATACTTCAATCCCAAGTATTGATACTTTTTAACATAAAAGGTTGTTCACGTTCTTCTTCGTCAATGTATCGATACTTTAATTTCCAAATATTGATACTTTCTGTTAAATATGAGTTCTAGGTCCAAAAGTGTCTCTAGTATCAATACTTCTAACTTTACTATTCATTAAGGTTGCAAAGTATCGATATTTTTCTCTTTAAAGTATCTATACTTTGGTTTTACTGTTTATCACTATTCATAAAATATCGATACTTCTCCCATCAAAGTAACGATACTTTCTACCTTGTGCTTGAATATCGATACTTCCAGCAAAAGTATCAATACTTCCTGTTCTCCAGTGCCAAGTGTTGATACGTTAACACCCAAAGTATCGATACTTTTTTTATTTTTTATAATTTAGTATCGTAGCTTCAAATAGTAATAACTTTTGATTCAGGCATCCTCACGGAACCCATAATATATCGATGAAAAGCTCTCTTCGAGCTTTACAAAAACAATAACTTTTTTTAATCAGAGATAACTTTGGGATCAAAAGTTTAGTTTTTACTCATAAACTCATTGTTCTATACCACACACATCCTCAAAAATAACCTCAAGTTATCATACCCTCTAATGCATGTTCCCACATGACAACATACACTAAAACTCATGAAGGATTTACTATAATACCCATAAACTTAAGGGACGAGGTTCACATAATATGTGTATTGTCATAAGTGCATTAGTGTAGATTGATAGTTGATGAACTATTTATCGAATTGATTGAATATCGATGAATCACATAATATACATATAGTCAATGATTTATCGATAGATTATAATAGTATGCTACATAATCATTTGATCTGAGATATCTAAAATCAGACTCTATATGGATGGGTATATTTTATATAGCATATAAGTGCAGGGCTAATCATATTTTGTACAAGAAGCTGGTTTGAGTATGCTTTGTTTATATAGATATTCGATTGATAGTCAAGATGGGATCCATTGGCTCGACACATTGGACTGAGAACTCCCGTTACCTCTGTTCGAGTCAAGCTCCTCATCGAATATTGATAGGATTTTATTATAATAAGTCGATGACCATTGCATAATATTGACATATGATCGATGATTCGAAGTAATATTTAGATTAGGGTTTTGACAGTCCATAAACCCCTTTCTCAATTAGGATACGATGATGAAAGGATATTACTAACATGTTAAGTACAATCAATAAAAGGTTTGATGAAGATAGTTCTTCATTGCGACTTAAAGACTATAGCGTATTACTAGATACTAACCATAGTCAATGAGCAACTGTAATATTCAGAGTCAAAATATTCGACATATGTTCATGGTTGAATCACGGTGAATCTTCATGGTCTACCAAAATCCTCTAACACTTCTTCATCTATGAGAGAGAAATAAATATTATTAAGAGAAGGCTAGCACCCTTGTGATAATATAGAAAAAAGCCAAAAATGATATATATAATTATTATACGTATTGAATATTCTTTAGTGTTAAAGAGGTAATTTAATATAAATTATTTGTCAAATTTGATAATAATGATTATCAAATATATTAAAATATGATTTTAAGATAAAATGATGAAAACTAAATTAAATAGTTTAATTTAATATAAAATAACCATTTTGTCCTTATGTGATGCATGTGTGTAATTTATTGTAAATTACATATTTGAATTTGATAATTGTGATTATCAAATATATTAAAATATGATTTTAATATAAAATAATAAAATCTAAATTAAACTATTTAATTTAGATAGAAAAAACTATTTTACCCTTATGTGTAAATGTGATAAAAGATATTATGGTAATTGTATCATATTTATGTATTTTATAAAAATACATTATATTAAATAATTGGTTAATTAATTTGATAATGATCTAAGTGATTTAGTTATTAGATTATTAGATAAATATGATAAATGTTAATGGTTAACATTTATACACTTGGGTGAATTTGATTTGTCCAAGTGTATTCATTTTTGTCTAAAGTCTATTAGTCATCTTACATCATGGTTACATCCATGTAATATGGTTTTGGTTATATCACATTATAAGCCAATTAAATAATATATTTATTAGATAATTGTACAATTATTTAATTGGAAATGAAATGGAAAATATATATATTTGATATTTTGATTTTCCATTTAATTTTGAAACAAAATTGAGCAAACAATTTCTCTCTCTCTCTTGGAAGTGTTCGGCCATGGTGAAGAAGAAATGGAGGTTGGTCTAAAATGAAGAGAGGTCAAGCTTTTGACCCTTATTTTCATCACACCTTCAAGCTTGCAACTTGGACATTAAAAGCCCTAAGGTAATTGTTTGCATTTGTTTTCTTCAATTTTAGACAAGGGTTTTAAAATAAAAAACTTACATTTCAAACATGATTTAAGCCATTGAACCTTTATGCATTACATAATTCACTTGATACTATATTAAATTTTGAAAAACTCAATGGTCCTGAGAATTTTTCTAACTGACTACGCACACTTAAAATAGTTTTACGTGTGAAAGGCTAGCCTATATTCTTGACTCTCGAGTGCCTACAACCATATTTGATGGTCCATTAAAGGAGGAGAGACAAACAATAAAAAAATGAGAAAAAGATAAAAAAAATCACAAGATGTTATATATTGGCTGGTATGTCCAAAGAATTACAGCGCCAACATAAAAAGAGGAATGCTAGATCTATCTTGGTCCACTTACAAGAGCTGTTTGGGAGTAATATTAAAGTAGTCATATATCAAACGATCAAAAAGTTGTTTGGTTGTAAGATGCAGTATGACAAATCAGTATCCGATCATATTTTAAAGATGATTGCATAAATGGAACATCTTGATGATCTAGGGTTTTGTATTGAGCCTGAGCTTTAAATTGATCTTATCTTTTAGTCTGTCACGCCCATTCTTAATGATTTCATCAATAATTTTTACATAAACAAAATTGATGCAACCATAGTAGAGTTGTATAGTATGTTGAAAATAGCTGAGGATCTGATCCTATCATATAAGAAATCTAATAAAGTTGTGATGATGGTTGATGATTCTTCAGGCTTTAAAAAGAGTAAGGTTAAAAAGTTTAACAAAAAAAAAAAGAAATCACAGAAATTGAAAGCTGGGACACAAAAGAAAAAAGTCAGAAAAGAAGTCTAAAAGTACTTATTTCTATTGTGGAATAGACAGACACTGAAAAAGAAATTACAAGCAGTATCTTGCAATGAAGGCAAAGGAGAAGCAAGCAGTTGCTTCAGGCTCTACAAACATGTTTGTCACTGAAATTAATTTGTCAGAAAAGAATAATTTCTTATGGATATTAGGTACTGGCTGTACATATCATATATGTAATAATTTACAGGTTCTAATAGATATTAGACACCTACAGAAGGATGAGGTCCCAACGCGTGTTGATAATGAAGAAAGCATTACTGCACTAGCTGTAGGTATTGTACACCTTAGGTTATCTAATGAATATATATTGCATTTGTATGACTATTATTATGTACTTACTATTTTAAATAACATAGTTTATGTATCAAAGGTTGATGAGATCGATTTTGAATTATGTTTTAAAAATAATTGTTGTAAATTATTATTATGTTTTGGTAATAGTAAATCATGTAATGGTTTGTATATTCTTGAAGTATCCAATACTATTTTGCATGTTGAATATATCAGTAAGAGAAAAGGAGATAACATAAATATGACTTAATTATAGCATTATCGACTTAGTTATATTACTGAGAAAAGATTACATAAATTAATTCAAGAGAGTTATTTGAATACAAATGATTATGAATCATTTTAAACTTATGAATCTTGTATCATGGGTAAAATGAACAAATCACCATTTGTTGGACATGATAATAGAGCATCAAATATTCTATCTTTTGTTCACACAGATGTATGTGGACCAATGTCAACACATGTTCGAAGTGATTACCCTTATTTCATTACAATCATCAATGATTTTTCTAGGTGTGGATACGTGTTTTTGATAAAACATAAATCTGAAACTTTTAAGAAATTCATAAAATATAAGAATGAAGTGAAAAGCTAACTTAAAAAAAGCATTAAACTCTACGATCATATTATGGAAGAAAATACTTAAGTCATAAGTTTCTAGATTATCTCAAAGCTCAGGGAGTTGTATCCCAATGGATTCCTTCAGCTACACTACAGTTGAATGGTGTATCTAAAAGAAGAAACCGTATTTTATTATATGATACGTTTCATAATGAGCAATGTCAATCTTCTAGTATTCTTTTGGGGATATGCTTTTGAAACTGCTAATTATATTTTGAAGAGAGTTCCTACAAAATTAGTGTCTAAAATTTCATATGAAATATGAAAAAGCAAAAAGACTAACTTTAAGTATATTAAAGTTTGGGATTGTCCGGTCCATATAAAAAGACTTAATCCTGATAAACTTAAAAGTAGGAGTGTTAAATATAATTTTGTGGGGGTGTTCGAGAGAGCTTATTAGACACCGATTCCATTATGCTAAAGAATAAATTGTATTTGCTTCTAATCATACTATTGCAAGCAACCAGAATCCCACTATCATGAAAAAAATGCAATTTTTTCATCCCATTTTGGTTCATAATAATTGTTTTTTTTATAATACACTTCTACAAGATTCTCATAACATAACCATTACAATTCTTCTTTAATATATAACATCAAACACAATTTTATAAAGTTAAACAATGTATAATCTATTCAATCATAATTTTATATCTAAAATATAAATAATCCATAAAATAAATAATGTATAGAGCAATATTTTGGGCTTACCTTATAAAACATTACTGAAATCTTTGACAATGTCAGAAATTTGATTTTCGGTGAAGCTTGAAAATTCGATGGTAGGTAAAAAGAATGAAGGTTTTGGGTTTGGGTAAATAGAAACAAAGGATAATTTGACAATTTTAATTTTTTTAATGAGGATATTTTAGTCATAAAATAATGATATGGGTTATTTTTTATTAAAAGTTTATTTGATGGATATTTTTAAATTAATAATATATTTAATGTGTATTTTTGATTAAATCTCTTCTTCTTCTTTTTCAATTTTCAGTATAGACACTAAACATTTTTTGTTAAATCCCTTTTTCTAATGCAAAGCTCCTCTCAATTTCCCTCCTGCCGACTGTGAATCTGCACATAACCTTCAACATTTTCATGTAACTTTCAAACAAATACTACCTTAAGTCAATTGGTCCACTTAGCCTAACTTCCTGGACTGAATAAAGTATTAAATGAACCAAGATGTTAAAGAATACTAGTATGAAAACTTGTTCCAGCAATGCAATTGTTTCTACCTCCTCCTTTATTAAGTGTAATATGCTGGAAGCAGGAAGGCACGTTTTTGTTCTTAATGTTAAGAAATAATTTCCCCCTTATGTTAATATGTACAAGATCTAGCTTGAATTGACCTATCTTCACTCTGTCTTGAAATATTTAGCAAGGTGTCATAAAGCTCCCGTTCTCATATGTACTTTTTTAATATGCATAACATCCAATTGATAACTTACAAAAGAAATGTTTCTAATATGCGTTTGACTTGATTGGCATATAAATCAAATTCCTGTTTTCCATGATAATAGTGACCGAGAAAGAAATTTACGCACATATTCCCTCACGATTCATTGACGAATTCAAAAGGGTATAAATTTGCCAAGAGTTATTAAAAAACACGGGAAAAGTCGATCCACCTTATACAAATTTTTAGTTAATTATTTTACAATTAAGTGTTTAATATAGTTAGAAATTTAAGATATTTCTATATTTTCTTATATATAAATGAATACAGTAGACACCGTTACATAGGCTTTACAAAACAGATACACAAGGAAACTGAATATAAGCTAATAGGGGCAAAATAATAAAGAAAATTATGAATCAGTGACAAGAATCTATCGTCCTTTTTCTCTAGGTAAAAAGCATCTTCAATTCCTCGATGCGAGCAGTTCGAACTTCGTTATCAGTCAAAGCACCAGCAATCATTCGCTTTTTGCGTCTTTGCAGGGCTTCCATTCTTTCTTCAACAGTGCCCTGTAGTCCAGAAAAAATTTAAACATGGATAAAAGGTTGAATCAAACTTCTCAAAAGGATTAATAAAACATACCCATGGTTGACTTGTGATGCAGCCAGGAAATTTAACAGATTGTATGCAAGAAACAATGAATATTCTACTTCGGTTCATCTAAATGTTTGGTATTTGAGAAATTGCGATTTCGAGGTTGCAGTTGCTTCAGCACAGAATGACAAAATGCCAAATATAAACGAAAGAGTGCAGTGGTAAAATCTTTAAATGTTTGGGATTTGAGAAATTGCGATTTCGAAGTTGCAGTTGCTTCAGCACAGAATGACAAAATGCCAAATACAACGACCTCTCAATGAACCATTCTCTTAACTGCAATTCATGGAGACACCAAAATGAAGATACCAGTCAGTCTACTACATTACTTTAATAGTTAATTAGTTTAGGTTTATTGCTTTTCTTCACGCAGCCCGATGGATGTCATAATCGGGACTCTCGTTCTCAAATCGAAGAGAAGGTCATCGAACGATATCGGTTTGTAATGAATCGGGATCTGCCATCCCAAAGAAGCAGGCACAATGTGGGGCCTGTAACAGCCTGACCATATGATAATGGTTTATGAGATGGACCATTATAATGTTGTCACAAATCTCCACTCACTCCGCACAATCGCCAGGTGCTCTCAATTGGAATAAAAAAAATTACAATTATTTGAGTACACATGATGTAACACGCACGGGCCCATATTGCACCTTCTAGCACACTGTTGTGTCATAATGAACTGGTAGCGACAAAAAATAGGAGTCCAGACAAACCTTTAGTCTTGCTCGCAAAACATCAATTGAAAGCTACATATACCTCCCCAGCTTCGATTGGCTTATGGGCTTGTAACAAAAAAGCTACCATAGAATCAACCAAGCACGTCCACAAAAATGGCTAGTCAACTGTGTCAGGTACATTGGACTGAAGCTGCCCTAGCAACTCTTGATATCCTCATCAAACCAGCGTTTATCGACGAGACCCTTAACTGTTATTAGGAGTTTTTTGTCAAGGGACTCGCCGGTCACGTTAAAGCATATGTTCCCTTCAACACCAGATGAACACAAGGAGCACTCGCTGGCTTTTTCGGGGAATACTCCAACACCAAAGACATTCATTTTGCGTCAGCCAATGCCAAGATCGGAAAGCCGCTCCAACATGTCGACATCTTCCTCCGCGACAAAGTCTACGGCAAACTTCTCATATCGCTTGAGGGTGTAGCGATTTCAAATGGTAGAACCGGATGGTTTGCACGGACGTGCCTAAACCTTCTCTTACAAGACAAACGTGACATCAATATCTTCTTGTTCGGAATCGGAAAGGTCGTCGAAACAGTTATTCTTGCGCTCAATTATTATGCCGCCAAAAGAATCAAGCACATTGCAGTGCTCTACCGCGGTAAGAAGTCCAATTATGATCTGGTCGAGAAGTTTCACTCCATGGTGGGTTTCGAACTCAATGCCGTCAACGATCGAGAACTTTTACCTAAAGCCCAATTCGCCATAACGGCAACAAATTCGGGCAAACTGATGTTTGAGTCGGATGAAGTAACACCCAACGCGGTGACTTTATCACTTGGTATTGATGATATGCCATCAGACTACATCGAGCATGTCTTGGCAACAGGTGATCTAATCGTCGTCGACGATATGGTTGCGATGCAAGCGCGTAACGTTGATGTCCTAGCCCTTTACTACTCAAGGCGCGATATGAAGTTGATCCAATATGGAAGAGAGAATGGGATTAAGAACTATACTGAAGTCCTCACCAATGTGGCGCACATGGACGAACTCAAGACATAAGAGCGACCAGTCAACTTTTCACCTGTAGGCCTCGCAAGCATTGATGTGGTGGTTGCCGCCAGCGTTTACGAGACTCTGTGCCTAAACTTTCTGGTTCTATAACGACACATGTTAAGGCAAATCCGCTTGGTGAGATATCACCAAACTCTCACGTAAATCCCTTCTCTTTTTACAAAATCTTTCCATAATTCAAGTCAAGAGGAATTTATTAGAATTTCGATATACCTACAACCAAGGTTATCAAAAACGTGATTTTAATTAAAATCGTTTTCTATTTAAAAAAACGGAACGTAAAATCGAAACGTAAAAACGGAACGTAAAAACGGAATTTTTAATAATATATAAATAATAAAATATTTAAAATATTTTTATAAATTAATAAAATCGATTAAAATTGATCAAAAACAGTTAAAAACGGTTAAATACTTTTACTGTTTTCGATTTTAATTAAAATCGAAAACGTTTTCTTGTGAAAAACGTTAAAAACGTAGTTTTTATTGCTTAAAAACGCAATTTTGATAACAATGCCTACAACTATTTATACATTACACAAACACACAGGATCAAAGATCGCTTATTTCCTCGACGGAAATGTATCATACATATCAGAACATGAATAATAGGAATAGTTTTGCCAAAGATACAGAGTTACCCCACTACAAACGCGCTGGTCATTTGGCTCACTTCGGTGAAAGCCATTGACGCCGTTGGTAGGCAATCGCCCTGAGCAACATCAGGTGCCTGGAACAGACACTTTCCAACAGATACCATATCATATTTGAAGCAATCTACATTCAAATCATATGCTTGGCGCTGCCTCGCAAAAACATCAAAAGCCAAAAGCCTGCCGTCAAGTGTAAGGACTGATAATTCATCAACTTTTTCGAAGTAATTACTAGGCAGTAAGGTGACGAAGTAAGCGTTCCAGGCAGGCTCCAAATAATTTATCACCGCGCTGCCACCGCTGAGGAGACGGAGCTTGTTGCATACTTCACCGCTTACATGTGTCAGGTACGGTGGTCACAAGATTATCATTGTGCCAAAAGGTAATGTTTCTTCACACACCATTCGGCCATAGATCTATCCATATACATGTATAGTGGTCGGTTTTCCGGCATTATCCATTCAGCATTGGATATCGTTTGGTTCCTTAATACTGCCCATGAAACAAGGTCATCACAATAATCAAGCAAGGTTGCTTTAAAATCGACCTCCAATTTCTCTTGTTCCTGGATTTTCGCAAGCGAGAGGGTTTGGACTTAGGCATTCAATGCTTCTTCCATAGCTCGACTTAGGCAAACCTTGACTAGACACCAAGAGATCATGCTACTCGAATTTAAGCGTATGTCTTATCAACTGTACTTGGTGCTATCAACATCGTTACAAGTGGGCGCCACCATGTTCGGTGGGAACATGAAGCAAGACTGTTCTACTGGAATCAGTCTTTCTAATCACTAACAGCGGTAATTGAAAGGCCACATAAACAGAGAATATATACCATATTGATATTTTAGTGCTCATGCCATGAGAACTGATACAGTAATATATTCGACAGATCTATTAAAGCACGAATCTTATCATAAATACGCACTTGCGCACCACGATCTGCTTCTTTAGAAAAAGAATATTAATCATTCTCTTTAAAAACCAGAATTCCTTTTAGAATTGTATGTTATTGTCAGAGTAAAGCATCCTTCATACCTCAATTTCTAGATAATTATTTCAATTAAAGCATCAATTTCATTTTACCTTAGAAAGAATAGGATGCCTTCACTTTATCTTTGTTAACGTGCACTGAACACTAACCAGGACCTATTATAAAAGCCAGATTCCTAAATCAACCAGATCGCATCCTCTAAAATGGTTGATCAACTGGGTGAAGGACGTTCGTCTGAAAAAGATTTCGATATGAATGGAATATTCATCACGTCTGAATTCACTGCGGAGGCTTTTGGAGGGCTTCGGACGCTTTTGGCCCTCAGTTGACTAGAAAATCGAGAGTTGCACATCCAAGTCGATCCACTCCAAAATGGGTTGGGGAAAAGCGTGAACGGTCTAAGCTTTGAAATTAAAGACCATGTCGATGTCCTTACCAAATTAAGACTCCTGGAAAAGACTATAACTCTGGAGCAATCGGTCAGCCTAAACTCGACAGCGACCGGATAAATTTATCAAAGTGCTACTATGAATTTTCTCCTTCACCAAGAAAGTGGAACAATTTAGATTCTGTCCTCACACGTGCACCCACTCTTGTGGCATCCGGCAAGTCACTCAACTTGGCTCAAATTTCCTATGTACTCTCTTATGCTTCTGTCATATTTAATATATTATGATATTCGCCTTCTATAACGTCGATATACGACGCAGCAATGTAATTATCGAGCATTTTCCTCACTATGTCTTAAATACTGAAATTTATCTTTCAATTTATTGACTTTAACTTACAACACAGCTAAAACATAAAATCTACTCACTAAACTATTTTCATACAGTTGTTAAACATTACCAAAAACCAATAGGCAACATCTTCTCATTAATATTCCAAAACTTGGCTTCTGATCGAAGCGAGCTTCCAGTATACTCAAGCAAATTCGGTCGACCGACTTATTGATTCGACACATTGACCGATTTCAGGATGCCAAAGTAAAGCTTTAAGCGATTATGCATATTTTGAAATTGCAAATTGCTGTTTTTTTTACAGAAGTCAGAAAACTCAAGTAAGGTTGAACCCAATTTATTACATATAATTTGATGTATAATTTACCTAATGTTGACGTCATCCCTTCTAAGTTAAACAAGATCAATTTCGTTTTAAATTAAGCTCGATATTTATTTCGTGCATAAAGGGTTCGTTCTGGCTTTTGTAGCCACAATTAACATAATGCGTCCTAATGGGCTGACCAAACATATTTAAGATGATAGACTACAAGGATAACTGTGAACGATATTACACAAATAAGAAACTCGCAATTGAAACGATTGCATAGAACGATAAAATAAAAGAGTTTGCAATAGGTGGGGGATATAGAGCCATCAATCATCCGAATAGCACTTTTTCAATTGTCAGAATGTCATAAGGGAAAGGCTTGCTGATTTCTCTGCTGTACAACTTACAAAGCCTTTCTTGGCCACTACAAGTCGGGATCGAAAAACTCTAGTAGCGGAAGTCTTCATTGGGAAATATGACAATGAAGTACTTGATATCTGACTGTTTCTGGTACTCTCCACCTGAACAATAATTATGCATCTCCATCATGGCTTCAAGCGAGACATTCGTTTGATACGACAGGATCACGCAGGCCAGTAGTTCTTTCGCATCTTTCCCTTCTTCGAGCAAGTGCTAATTACTATTTTTCCAAACTTTTGCCATCCCTTCGGATGTTTAGATAAAGGTTAAAGAAAACTTGAAACTAATCGACTTTAATTCCATCTCTAAGCCATCGAGATAGGGGCCTTGCAAGAAATTCCCCATTTTCCCTTCAATTCCTGAGGAAATGTTGCACCTTGAGAGAACATCCTCTCCGATGATGGGTATATAGTACTTTAACGTCTCTGGGGCCAGAGGCTCATATGCCATGGCAACATCCTTCAATGCGCCTTTCAATTGTTTAGGTTCCCTTATCCAACATAGATCATTAGTATCAACATAGAAATAAAACTCCGACTCAAAGACAAAATAAAACTCAAAATCTGAAAATTGTCTCCTGTACTCCATTCGTAATTTTTTAAGATGAATTGAGGGTTTTAGCATAATTGCCTTTTATATTTTGAATTTGATAAATAAGGCTAGCCACCGTCGTAGAATAGTGTCCTTCCAACCATCAAGATTTTATAGGGAATGTATTCTCCGCCTGGCCACCCCCAAAATTGATAAGTTGTCTTCTTCCCATTTTTGTCAATCGCTAGGTGATCGTTGACCCTAGAAAATTTGTTACTGATAAAGATTGCCACGAAATAGCTTATTACAAATCTTGTTTCATATTTCCCAGGCAATGCACAACAATGGACTCTTCTAACCTCTTCAAATGAGAGTTTATAGTTGTCTAGACAGATGTTGGTGGCAAGGACCGTATTTTCGTTAGGTGTACCAATTCAACGACTGTAAAACATCGTCCTCACCTGCCTCTTAGAACCGTAGATAAACGCGACGGTATTATGTTGGAGCGCAGCAAACTCAAGCCCTTTGACTAGCTCCAATTTCTCAAGACGTAGTGGATGCAGACATGACCAGTGACAGAACTAGATCGCCCTTAACCATTCGATTAGAGGACAATTCGGATCGTATTTATGAGCTGGCTTCTTATTCGTCGATACGGCATCAATTTATTTTCGATGAACCGCAGATATTCTTCGCGAGTGTACCGATGCAATTTTCTATATACAACTACGTTTTTCAACTTTCGAGCATCTATGACGTTGAACACCGGCCTTTCTGGATAAAGATAGAACCCCATATTTTCTGACAGAATTAGTATAAAAGAATTATCTCTCGATGAAATTAATTCACGAGATAGTCAGAAACTTTTATAGCCCAATGGTAAGTCGCACAATAACCCGCCCACAATTGCTGACCCGTAGTTTCAGCATTAGCAAGAAGTCAAAGAAATCGATGGTATCGATGCAAAATCCAACTTGTGTGATAGCTAGCCCTTTCAGCAAGGACGTGAAGGTTGAAAAGAGAAACCAATAGATGAATTTACGTCTTCACTGTCTAAAGGTGACAAAAGTAAGTCCCTAAATTCGGCCTAATGAATGCCCACCCCGAACGTACTTATCTCTTTTGGTTCAACGATGTAAGCCACAAACTGAACCACGATTCAAACAACCCTACTTATCCAACTTGAGCCAATCATGTTTGAACGTATACGCTGATGGAGACCGGTTACTAAATGACATTAGAAATATGGTCCACCACGTAAATATTTAAGTTGTTTACGTAATGCAACGTCATTTTAACAAAGCTTGCTAATATGTTTAAGACACATTGTAGTCTCTACTCATTATAATCTCAGTTACTATTCCTAATTTAATCAATGAATGCACCGACTAATTTGCATAGCAAAATTTATGTGCAAAAGTATGAGACAATGGTAAATGATAAATGATAAACGATAAATGAAATCACCATCAAATCAATTTGATTATACATACCCCTCTAAAGGTAATAACTTTTACCTTGTAAAATGAATTAATGCAAACAATAATATTTTCATAAGTAGTTTTTTCTCTTTGTATTCCCCCGTTGCTGGAAAATATACGTTTTAATAAATACATTTTACATTCTAATTTTCGTATTCTTTGTTTATGTATTACATATCAAATGCGTGCCACTTGATTAATGCATACGACACAAATACGAGATTGAAGTGAAAGCATATTCCTTGTCTCGACCTTTGGACCGATATCTTTAGTGAGTGGAGTCTGAGACACCATTCACATTTCCCGGTTCACTACTTTTTGCAAAATTCTAGTAAGCATAATTATTCGCGAATATATTAAATAATCATACATTAATTACGCAACACTTTTTGACTATCTCGTCCTTTTACATATTAGATTCTAGTCTAAATAAAAAAGGACAAGTTTTCTCTGCTTACTAGTAAGCTCTTCATGTACCATGATTGGCCATCTGGTATCGCTGAAGAAAGCGAGTTCACTAATACATGCAGTAGCTCGCAGTTTGATGGCCAACATTCCTAGTTTTTCCAAATTAATCCGAGTTTTTAGTGCTCCTTGTCGCAATGATATTAGTTTTCTTGATGAGATTGTGACTGCTACTAAACCATCTATGTCCTGTTCCCGACCAAAGACTGTTCCTGAATTTAGCAGTTGTACATACCCTACTTTATAGTTCTTAAAATGACACAGTATTTCCATTCTTCAACAAACTTTCCTGACCTATGTAATGTTGACCTTAGTGTCATACAAATCTATGTTTTGATGATAACAAAATAATTGGTTTGATCAAGTCAAAGAAAAATGA